>CP136067.1:14139015-14169045 GCA_032622095.1 Siphonodentalium dalli
GAAAAATGTTGAGGGAGATCAAATTTTATTTTTAAAATTTAATTCCTCCTAACATAAATGGTCATGGACAGGTCTAGATATTGTAACAGTATCATATCTTATATAATACAAGGGTGATTTAGATTTTCCAATTTGATCAAAAAAGACTGATAAATGGGTCTTTGAAATGTAATCATACGGTTATTTCATGAGAAAAAAGTTTACATATTAAAAGGATATCCAAATAAAAACAAAATTGATGTGGGGACTAAAAATAGGGTTTGGAGGGGATGTAAATAGGGTCGGGAGGGATGTAAATAGGGTCTGGAGGGGATGTAAATAGGGTCTGGAGGGGATGTAAATAGGGTCTGGAGGGATGTAAATCAATAGGACCTCCAGAGAGCTTGGATCGCCACCTCTCAGGATGAACTCGCCACCGCTAATCCCAATTAGTGTCACCAGCATGCTGGAAGCCCTGCATGTCACGCCTTGTCTGAGCTGGTCATTCCACGCTCACAAAGGCGGATACCAGCTGATTCTGGACTTCCAGTCCGGCCCGGCAAAGCTCTTTTCAGGGCTCCCTACCGGGAAGGGCTCGGATATTACCGAATCAGCATGGAAGCCTCGACAGAAGATGAGAAAGAAGAAAAAGAAAACACCATCGATGAAAAAGAGAGATGCCGAAAGACTCGCTGCATGGAAAGCGAAGAAAGCGACCGGAACTTCACCAGTCGACTCCGCCCATCCAGCTGCGATCCCGGCCCAGTCTGCCGCCCAGGAGATGGAACCACCATCACCACCACCATCACGGCCAGACGAGGATAACAAAGAGGAAGACTTTGTTCCGAAAACTCCGGAGTATCCGGAGTATCACGAGCCGAGCCTTCACCCGAAGCAGAATCCACCGAATCCGAGAGAGTAAGCGACAAAAAAAGCGACATTGACACCGATGTCAATGAATGGGAAGATGAGCCTTCACCAACAACCAAACAACCTTGGTTCTCCAGGGAAGAATTATTAGCAATTTTCGGCGAAGACAAAGACTCCTCCGACTCTGAAGATGAGCCTCCACCACCATCACCATCAAGTGCTCCACCACCAAAAAAGAAGAAACGAAAAAACAACAAGAAAAAGAACAAAAAGAAAAAGAACAACATCACTTAACAGCTAGAATCCCACCTCACCTGACCCTCCTGAGCCTAGGCCTAGACTGGTTCCCAATACCAAGAAAACTCAAGACAGGGCGTAAGGGCGACCTCCGGGTGAGCCCACACCGTCCTCGTGCCGCCCTGCGGGCGGGCACGCAAATCCTTTCTCTGCTGTAAATCAATCATTTATTAGCTCAACTTTTCTTTGTAAAGTTTGAGCTATTGCCATGGGTTGGTATCCATCGTCTGTGTGTGATTTGTCAACAATTTCCTTTAGCATGGGCTACAGGTCGTACCTTTGATTGGATCATTATAAAATTTGTTATAGCTGTTGACATGAGATGGGAACGAGTCATTTTGGGGTCATTCGGAATTTGTTTTCGAAATTCAATCCATTAGCATGGGCTACAGGTCCTAATGTTCGTCTGATCATCATGAAATTTGTCATGGATGTTAATATTGACATGTAGATGGGAACGAGTCATTTTGGGGTCGATCAGCCATAAAACATGACAACCGGCAGCCATCTTGTATTTTACTCTTTGCATGACTAAATTGTTTGGCATGGGCTACAGGTCGTACTTTTGGTCAGATCTTAATGAAATTTGTCATGCATGTTACCAATGACATATAGATGGGAACGAGCCATTTTAGGGTCATTCGGCCTTTAAACATGTCCGCCGGCAGCCATCTTGGATTTTACTCTTTGCATGACTAAATAATTTGACACAGGCTACAGGTCGTATATTTGGTCTGATCATCATGAAATTTGTCACGGATGTTGACATGTAAATGAGAACGAGTCATTTTGGGGTCAATCGGTCAAAAAACATGGCTGTCAGTGGCCATCTTTGAATTCAAAATTCAATCCATTAGCATGGGCTACAGGCCATACTGTTTGTCTGATCATCATGAAATTTGTCATTTATATTAATATTGACATGTAGATGGGAACGAGTCATTTTGGGGTCGATCAGCCATAAAACATGACCACCGGCAGCCATCTTATATTTTACTCTTTGCATGACTAAATCGCTCCATTGACTGTAACACATGCAATTATTTCCTTTCCAGGTTGAGCTAGTGTCATTGACACTTTCATTTTATATTGACCTTACAGATTATTAATCAGTTGAAGATTCTGCATTAACTTAAACAAAATGTTGTGATAGCTGTTCATATTACCGGTATTGGATGAGAAATATTAATGTTGTTTTTAACTTCATCCTTCCAGGTCTATTCTCATTTGACGAGCAGGAAGCGGAACAGGAGCCAGAGGCAGAATCTCCATTTTGTGAATCCGATGAGGATAGAAGTGACGATTCTCATGGTAAGTTTGAACCCATCTAATTGCATCAAGCTGTATTATGTATTTAGTGGGGAGGGGCAGGCCTTAAGATTTGACGAGAATCACCGAATCGATTCTCGTAATGATTCTCTCTAAACTATTCAATTATCAGTGCTTTATGACTAACTTAATTCAGCATTTGATTCTCAAAAAATAAATGACTTTTGAGCTTGGCCCGAGACCAGTGTTCGCGCTGTCGGTAGCCAAATTATCAATGGCCAATCTTTATTGAATTTGGCTAATAAAAATTTCATTTGGTGTAGATTAGAGAGTGTGCAGAAGTTCTTCGACTTAAATTCGACTAAGATTAAACAGAGGATTCGTCGGCTAAATCCGCTGGATTGTATAAGTCTATAGCTTCCTACAAATTTCTGTATGTTTCACATTTCCTGAAGGATGTACTTAAGGAGACAGCCATTCTTTGTAAGTTGTTCCAATGATCTGTGATCGATTATACGGACATCAATCCACTCATAGCAGCAACAGTTTCTAAAGTTGAGAAATTCACAAAAACGCCAGGACCGTCATTGAAGAAATTCCTGTCTGAAATTCCTAAAGTGCCACATCAAGATGATGGTTTTTTACCCTGTGCCAATGCATTCTCTTATATATGCGAGTCGACCATAGGTCGCCTCGCATATATAAGAGAATGCATTGGCCTAACAATTTTTTACAATTTTAATAATGTTTTCTTGTATTCTTTAACAATTTTATAATTTCACCCATACAGAGCCCCAGACAAACATGAGCAGACGACACTCTTCTATATGCTTCTATATATGTGTGGGGCTCCCTGCAGGGTAATGGATGTTTTGCTTCTCCATTTCTGGCCTCGACATAAAGGATGGTGCCAAACTTTGAAACGACAGTTCATCGAATGCAGTTAAGTTTGCCACAAACATAGTTAACAATCTGAGAAGTCGATTCGCAGATGACAAAGATTCTTATGTGCTTGTTAGTTTGACAAAGATGTTTGACATTCGGACAACCGATAAGCAGTTGACCAAGGAGCTGACGACCCTGACAGAATATGCACAGTTGACAGACGATACATTGTCTGCGGATGTGGTCACTGATGAAATCATTTACTTCTGTGCATTTTGTAATACGAAGAAATACATTAATGATGTAGACGATGGCTGCCAATGTGCATTGAAATACAGAGAACTGTTTCCAGTGGTAGGGCAGTTGTGCCGGTTTCTACCGTGGATTGTGAGAGAGCCTTCTCCACTCAGAACATTATCAAAACCAAGTTAAGAAATAGAATACTTGAAACAGTTGATGAAAATTTGCCTTGTTGGCCCAGCCATTTCTGCATTTGATTTTCACCAGGCTTTCTGCGTATGGTCCGATGTGAAATCCCGCCGTATTCTATATTAATCAGGGTATCCGCGGCTCCTTGAATTCCTTGAAACTCCTTGATTTGGAAAATCAATTTTCCAGGGCCCTTGAAACCCTTGAATTGAATGCCCACTCCTTGAAAACCCTGGAATTCTATGTAGCCCTTAAACCCAGGTATATCGATTCATCGGGAGTCAATAAATATAGATAGTTTAGTTCCGAACGCGTTGTTGGTATATGGGAAGTAACCCCATTTTGAATTTCCGCTGGCGGCAATTATCTCGAGTCAATTGTAATTGTGTGACCCCCCCAATGAAGCATGGGATGTAACTCCATTTCCCGCAAAACACCAATACTCGCGAGTCTATTTCAATTATGTGACCCCCCTATGAAGTATCATAAAATTGAACACGATAAAAAATAGTTCCGAGCTTTTCAAACCCAGGTAGCGTAATTAGTGTATTTTTATTGTATCGGATTGAGGTAATTTGTATATTATATAGACATTCGACATTAGAAACCCGTGTTTTACATAAAAACGTACAAATTAACAAAAACGAAACCGAAACAAAAAAATCACATCCGCTTCCGATGACCTTCATTTCCTGTTTACGAGTATTTTAAATAACATGCCCGGTGGTAAATGCAAATACCAGACGCAATGGGGCGCCAAATTCAAATGGGTGGAGGCGGTTGAGAACAACACATATAACGCTAGATGTCAGTTATGCAAGAAAATATTTGACGTCGCAAACATGGTCCAGATCAGCTCTATCAGTTATTGTCTATTGAACTCAGGAAACACAGCTAGCGTAACATGGAATAAAAAGCTGTGATGGAAAACATTAATACTGCTCCTTTTTAGTTTATTTATGGAATAGCATAGGGGCAGTGATATTCAACTGGTGTCGACTGTCATCACACTACATGTATTAGTTAAATGTTCCCATTAATTTAAATTATGGTAATGCAATTACCCATAAAGGCCTAAAAAGCTAAAAATGCTAAAATTATGGTGGAAAACGTGGTATCACATGTATTAAATGTTCAACAGTTGGTTCCTGGAAACTCCTTGAAAATTGTCGGGGCAGTCCTTGAAAATCCTTGAATTGACTACTGGAACCTCCTTGAAACTCCTTGAATTCATTCACCAGAAATGGGCAGATACCCTGTTAATGCTTTACATGAATTGATCATTTGATTTTCACCGGGCTTTCTGCGTATGGTTCCGATGTGAAATCCCGCCGTTTTCTTTATTAATGTTTTATGAATTGATCTGCCTGTGTGATATAATGCATACCTATGTTCGTATAATATTGTTTTTAAAGTTGTTTTTGTGTTGTTTTAATTATGTTTTTATTCTGAGTAACAAATAAAGTTTAAAACAAATATTTTAGTCATTAATTGTGAACCGCCCAGAAAATGAGGATTTAATTTGGCCAAAAGTTCTTTTCATTTGACTAAACTTTTGGCTACAAGATTTTTCGATCCAGCGCAAACACTGCCCGAGACCATCTTCTCGTCAACCTTTTTCTGTGCCACTAAAAATTATCAGTGCTGAAAATTAAAATAATAGATTTCAAAAATCGATATCTGATCACTCTGGGTTTTGATGGGTGGGTTCCTCGACTTGAATAAAATATTTTTAACTCCGAAGCCAAGGAAATAGTAATTTGCGAGCGTTAATTTTGATTATGCATCTTTAACATGTGCACCTTCAGTAATGCCCAAAGTAATTGACCACTTAACCACAGCAGAATTGTGGGTAATTTTTCAGGATTTAGTCGGAAATATGGCTTGTTGCCATTCATCGGAAAGCTCTCGGAAACAAGCCATATTTCCGACTAAATCCTGAAAAATTACCCATAATTCTGCTGTGGTTAAGTGGTCAATTACTTCGGTCATTACTGTATGATTATGAGCTCAATGCAACTTTTTTAGAGGAGTTATACCCCTTATTCAACTTAGAAATACTTCACAACATGGATTGTGTCTGAGTTTATATTTGTTGTGTTTGTTGCACAAAAAAAAAACTAATATATTAACCTCTATATGACTGGAGCTTTCTGAAATTTTGTGAAAACCGTGTGCCTCACATATATATATATATATATATAAGAGAATGCATTGGCCTAACAATATTTACTTCAATCTTGTAAGCCAGTTCATTCTCTTGTATATGTGAGGCTCCCCTTGGACGACTGACATATATAAGAAATTGCACTGGCAGAAGATCTTTAATGCTGCACCAGCACTGCTCCCGCCATGAAAGGGTTAATATGGCTACCCAATTGCTCTGCGGGGGTGGGTTGGGGGGGTTAATCCTTATAGTCTTTCTGGAACATTCCCACCTCTTATTAAAGGTACTCAATCCGAATTAACGCTCCTAAATTACAATTTTTTTGGCTACGGGGTACAAAAAATTTGATTCGAGTCGAGGAACCCATCCATCAAAGCTCAGAGTGATCAGATATCAATTTTTGAAGTTCGTTATTTCAATTGTTTGTGGCCCAGAAACACGCCGTCAAAAGGATGGTCTCGGTCAAAATGGCGAATGAAGATGGAAAACTCTAAAACCAAGTGGTTATTATTACCTCTTGATTTTAGAGTTATCCATCTTCATCCGCAGTTTGTCCGTTTGACCACGTGTTTCTGGGCCAATTATTAGTACACATCTCGAGAAATAACAAACTTCAAATATCAATATCTGATCACTCTTGAGCTTTGATGGGTGGGTTCCTCGACTCGAATCAAATATTTTTGAGTGATCAGATATTGATTTTTGAAGTTTGTTATTTCTCGAGATGTGTTATTAAATGTGGCCCAGAAACACGTGGTCAAACAGATGTTCTCGGACAAAATTGCGGATGAAGATGGATAACTCTAAAATCAAGTGGTAATATGGCCAAATTTTGTGATACTTAAGTGATAATACGGCCATATTTTGTTGAACAAAATGTTGATAAATAACAAGTTTTGGGAAATTTGATACCATAGTTGACAGAGGTTAGCATTATTTTGGTGCAATAAATCGAACTAAAGCATATTTTGAAGAAATGTTGTTCTTGTTATACCCCCACTTTCGAAGAAAATGGGGGGTATACTGGATTGACTGCATCTGTTCGTCCGTCCGTCTGTCCGTCACGCTTTCTCCGTCCGTTTGTCCGTCCGACCTCATAACTCAAACAACTATGAACCGATTTCAATAATTTTTTGTATGCAACCTCCTTAGGACGGTCTCTCCGCATGATACTAATTGCGGTTCGGTCCGACTTTTTGTTTTCAAGTTACGCCTCTTTTTCGACTTATTTTGACTCAGAAAATTCTGTCCGACTTAATAACTTTAACAAATATGAACCGATTTCAATAATTTTTGGTATACATGCTTCTCATAATACCCTCTCTACATGATGCGGCTAGGGATTGGCTCAGACTGTTTTTCGTAATATTACACCTCATTTTCGACTTATTTTGACTTAGAAAATTCTGTCTGACTTAATAACTTTAACAAATATGAACCGATTTCAATAATTTTTGGTATACATGCTTCTCATAATACCCTCTCTACATGATGCGGCTAGGGATTGGCTCAGACTGTTTTTCGTAATATTACACCTCATTTTCGACTTATTTTGACTTAGAAAATTCTGTCTGACTTAATAACTTTAACAAATATTAAACGATTTGAATAATTTTTTCTGTACAAGCTTCTTGTGACACCATATCGATATCATTAGTCCGAATTTTTCTTTAAAGTTAAAAATCTTTTTTGTTGAGTTTACGGATAATGCGGGTTGAATTTGCCACGGTGGGGGTATGCTAGCACTCGAGTGCACACCTCTTGTTGTATCTTGATGATATGGGGATCGTCTGATCTGATTGAGTACCTTTAAGTTATCCATCATGTACAAGACTAGTTCAAATCTCAATAAATTTGGATTGATGTTGGAATCATGTATAATGTCATGTATAATGTCATGTATAATGTCATGTATAATGTCATGTATAATGTCATGTATAATGTCATGTATAATGTCATGTATAATAGTATTTAAAGACATATTATGGACTTGTTCGGGTGCGTGAAACTGATAAGTTAGTACTCATGTTTTATGCCAACCTGGGGAATGTAGCATTCTACCAACATCGCTGAAAATTAAAAAGAAATCGACCATACCTCTCCATAGAAAACATCATCATCATAGCCCGCCTCAACTTTTAAAGTTATGATTTATTTTATCTGAGTTACTACTGCCGTTAGTTGGTCTATTTTTGATGTTGTTTAACTCCATCTAAATTAATTTTGTTATGTGGAAACAAAATGTCCAGAGTTGTGAATGTCAAATCCCCCACAGTAATTATGGTATTAGTGTTTGTACTCAACAATTTGTCAGTCAGTGTCCGACCCATGCAACGAAATTGGGTGAGTCTGTCCATGTTAAAAGCATTCTCCATGAAAGTTCAATTTTACATAAAATACTAGTACACAATCAAGAACAATATTAAATCCAGTATATTTACACTTGAATACAAATGACTGCTTTATTTCTCAAAGTAATCCATATTCCATCACCGATCGCAGACTGCTGATTCCAGCGGTCAAGTCGCTCTCTATAGATTTACTGGGTGTTTGCAATAGTTTCTGAACTTTAATAATTGAATAACAGTGTAAACAAGAATACTTGGAGATTTTAGCTAATTAATATATTAAAATATTGTCAATCGAAGCGAGAAAAGACGGCTACCAGCTAAATACAATTTTCACTGATAGGAAGGTTGAACTCAATTGAGACAGTGACATTTGGTTGAACTCAATTGAGACAGTGACATTTGGTTCTCACTATCCACAAACATGTGTTGATTTTATCCAGTGAAATATATTGTAAGCTCAATCTTATGAAGAGAAATAATTTATTTTGTTCTTAAAATGTGTGAGATTCGATCAAAAGATCTGATTTACGAAACAGTTCGTTCCGCAATTTAATGATTCCGATATAATGCCCATTTGACATTACCATCAGGTCACGCATGCGCACACTGTACAATATAATTACGATTTAGAGACAGTATTTTACTCATTAAACACAATAAAATAACTAAATAATAAATGTCCTATCGTAGACGAGGCGGGCTATAAAAAGCCTGCCTTGGAAAATTCTAGGCGGGCTGTAGGCGGGCAGCCCGCCAGCCCGCCTTGAGATTTCCAGGCCTGGATTTATTAGATATCAATTTTATAAATCTATTATTTTTCATTATCGGGAATACTTTCTGTCCCAGAAGTTTACCGAAAAAGCTGAACGACATACTCTCGATACTAAATTCCATTGAACAAAATGTTGCTATACAACACATTTTGGGCAGTTAATATATACGATAGTTCACAGTCGTTAGCATTATTTTTGGATAATTAATCGATTCTGATAACTAAAGTGACCTTTGATAAAATTTTGTTGTTGTTGGAATCTGTTGAGATGGGGACCCTCTGATCGGATTGAGTACCTTTAATATTCGTAAAAATAACTACTTTGAGCAAGATTATTCTCCTTTTCTATTTGATCACCCTCAAGGCTCAAAATAAGTGGCCGGTCAAGGTCATTGTTCGACGAAAAATAGTGCAGTGTCCAGTGCACTTCTGTATCTGTCGGACAGTTTGTCTAATGCAAATTTTTAAACAATCTGTATCGGACATTGAAAGTAAAAAATAGTTCTTTTTTAATTTCAGATCAATTCAGAGTTAATGCAATTATCTCGTTTGTGAAGTGCATTTGTTTGTATTAATCAAAGGAACGTTTTTGAACTTTTGAAAACAAAAATAACTTGGGTTTTTCCTGGGTGACGATTGGACGCTCACTACATGTAAATTACTCATTGATGAATAATAAGTTGATTGGAAATTTAAATATGGTCTCAATCAGTACATCTGAAAATTTGACAGGTACCATTTTGAAATGACCAACACCATCCATTTGGTGCCTGTTATTTTGACGGGCAGTAACAAAATTTTTATTTTGAGCCTTGATTACCCTACCAGTGTGTTTCACATCACTTTAACCCTTTGAGTGCCAGGGGCCGATCTAATCGGCCCTAAACCTACACAATAAGTCTGTTAAAGAATATAATAAAATATATTAAAATTGTAAAAAATTGTAAAAAAAACAAAAAAAGACAAAAAACAATTGTTAGGCCAATGCATTCTCTTATATATGCGAGGCGACCTATGGTCGACTCGCATATATAAGAGAATGCATTGGCACAGGTTATATGGGTTGATACAAAAATCGGCCTGGCACTCAAAGGGTTAAATAATAATTTGAATTTGAATTTGATTTCGTCTACAGTTTGAGTTGTAATTTAATTTTTCTTGCAGATCAGCGACTGTCTCACGGTGATATGGGAGCAGACCCCGACAGCAGCATCTACTCGAGTTCTGTTCCAATATCCGTTCCATCATGGCGGAATAAAGACATGTACGGAACAACCTTCGATGAGGATGACCTTGATGTAAGTTCAAGCCTGCAAATAGCGTGTCTGTCATTTGCAGAATGAGGTCCCCAGAGGGTGAATTTAGTGATGCTACCCCGCTTAGCGTGCTAGCGTCACCAAATTCACCCTCTGGGACCTCATACTGCTGAGGTGTAAGCAGAATGAGGTCCCCAGAGGGTGAATTTGGTGATGCTAGCCTGCTATGTGGGGTAGCATGACTAAATTCACCCTCTGGGGACCTCATTCTGCAAATGACATGCTCACTATTTCAAGGCTTGTCGCCAATTCTATCAGGGAATTTCATAAGAAATGGTAGATCTGTATCTGTAATGTTTCTGTGCAGTAGCCAATGCTGGCTTTAGGCATATTGAGATGTGGTGTGTGATGTTTTTCCAGGAGGCTGCGAGCACACACAACAGAATACTCAAGTTTGTTCCAGTCAATTGTAATTTTTTCGAAAACGGAGTGTTTTTCTGGTCGCAGTTAGTACGCCTGAGTTGGGACGGCCATTTATTATTACAAACCTCCTTTTCGACTATGCTGGTGGAGATATAGTCTGAGAAATTTGTTGCAGTTATCTTTCTTCTTTTCTTTTTTTTGAGTTAGGAAGTCATGCACATCAAGAGCTGGCACCACCCCCTTCACTAGATAAAAGTATTTTACCTGTTTCTTGCAGCTGACTCCCAAAGATCCGAGTCGAATTGGAGAAAGTATGCAGTCAATGGCTCAGAGCCACAGGGACGACCGGTACATATTCGGAGAGCGACCCAGACCTCGGCTCAACACCGGTGACTTCCAAACAGAGGAACGCTACATCTGCGGTAACCAAGAGCGACCACGAGTGAACACATGTAAGGGTCGGTTTGCAGATAACTAGTCAACATATATTTTTGATGACCTTAAGTTTCCTGTGTCCGATTTGATGTGTATTTTAGTAATGATCTAAATCTAACAATAGACCCCATATAAATGTTGTTTTTATCACAATTTTTGCTGGCGTCCAATCTTTAGTTATGTGGTGCCGGTCTCTTTGTAAAGCCGACGATCCTATCGGATGTACGTCTCTAGAACTCTCTATTAAAATAGTTTCTGTATGGAAGGGATTCCCTCCATTTCATTGGAGAGTGGCACAGACTATGCGCAATTTCATTGGTTTATGGTATAACAGATAACTTCTCAGATCAAAGGTCAATGACGTGTTGGACAATTTTCCCACTCATTGTCTAACTCAACTATTGTTAGAAAACTGAATACAGGCGATATATATCCATAATTCATTTTACTCATTGCAATATAGGAGACATCTTCGAGTTTTTATCAGTCAATGATATTCATGACTGATTATTCTTTTGCATCTTGTATTTATAACTATTTCTAAATACTACGATTCTCACAAACATTTACTCTGCCAGGAATTCGCTCCATATTTGGAAACAGTTTATTATGTCATGTTGGGAATGCTGCGTTGTCATAGAAATGAAATATAATGGACACATCTAGAGACGTACATCCGACAGGAGTTTCGTCACTTTTCAAAGAGACTTTGTGGTGCCAGTTGTATACCCACTGATGTCAAGGTCATCTTTTCAAGTTTCCGTTAAAGGTACTCAATCTGATTCGATGGTCCCCATATAATCAGATTCCAGCAACAACAACATAATAGTAATTGAGGGGCGTTAATCGGATTATGCATCTTTAAAAAAATTCCAGTCAAAGACTCTCCACACATAGTGATGCAGATGGGGTCATTGTCACAAAGCATTGATCACATTCATAGCCAGCTTTTTATATCGATCAGAAATGTAGCCAGCTTTTCACAGGCAATCACATTCGAAGCCAGCTTTTTATGATGCAATATATGAAATCATCATGTATAATACGACTAAAATTGCAACGTCATGCTCCAAACCTGGGTTCATGTATTAAGTTAAAGGAATAGAACTCGAGCAATTTCATGACATTAGGTATACACATGATTAACTAATATTAAATTTATTTCCTCCCTTATAAATGTATCAGTTGGTTTTCATTCATCTACTCAATAATGTGATTAGCCGAACAAGTCTCGTATAAAAAGCTGGCTACAAATGTGACTGCCCTCGATAAGCTACAGTAATGGCCTAAGTAATTGACTCCTTAACCACAGAAGAATTATGAGTAACTTTTCAGGATTTGGTCGGAAATATGGCTTGTTGCCATTCATCGGAAAGCTCTCACTTAAAGCTTTCCGATGAATGGCAACAAGCCATATTTCCGCCTAAATCCTGAAAAATTACCCATAATTCTGCTGTGGTTAAGGAGTCGATTATTTAGAGCTATACTGTATGTACACTTGTGATCGATTTGAAAAGTTGGCTACGAATGTGATCGATACCTTGTGACAATGACTCCATCAGCCATAGTGGTTGTATTCCTAACTATACTGTTCCGTTCCTTTCAGATGGAATATTGGTGTGTGCCCTAGACATAATATATATAATGTAAAATCACATTTGTTCATGTTTGTCAAAATGTTTTGGCCTGAAAACAGGTAATTGACTTTGCAAGGCCTCAAGCCTTGAAATAGGGTGTTTGTCATTTGCAGAATGAGGTCCCCAGAGGGTAAATTTAGTGATGCTACCCCGCATAGCAGGCTAGCATCAACAAATTCACCCTCTGGGGACCTCATTCTGCTTATACCTCAGCAGAATGAGGTTCCCAGAGGGTGAATTTGGTGATGCTAGCCCGCTATGCGGGGTAGCATCACTAAATTCACCCTCTGGGGACCTCATTCTGCAAATAACAGACACCCTATTTCAAGGCTTGCAAGGCCTTCTACTTCATTACTCCGACGCCTTCAATTTACTGATGATTATGCGGAGGTCCACTGTAGCTACCACGGTCTCGTAACTTTATAACCCTGTGTTGACTCCGGTAGTGTTCTTTAATGTGCACATGACGAGGTGTGTACATTTGCAATTGGATCTTTATTCAATTATCTCGAATGAGACTTTTCAGCCTGACAAACTTGGTATCTGACCGAGTTCTTATTTTTGTAATAATACCCTGGCCATGTTTCGACCGCCTGTCTGCTAGCATGAGAGACCAGTACGCTACCGACTTCCCTTCAAAGTGGGTTCATGCAAAATAACAAAGTTTATAAAAGTCTGAAAACACAAATCATCAACAAGTACATGTAAAAATAGATTGAATTTGTTCTTATTTTCTTTATTAATAACTCCACAGGGTATAAGCCTGTAATCGAGGATTTGCCTTTCTTCGGATTATATGCTACGACTTGCTTCGGATTTTCCAATATTTTCACCTATTTAGAATGTGGTACCTTTGCACAAACAACGTCTTCACACACTAAATTATCATATTTGCTAGCAGATCTTCTTTCCCCATTATCTAGATTGATGGCTAAAGGTATATATCTAACAAAACATTTGGAATAATGTTGTAAAGATATTCCTCTTTTATTGGCAAATTTATCCCACCGGATGATAAAACATGATCTTGGGAAGACCCTTTAAATTCATGCTGCACAATGTGAGTACAATCCATTGTGGGAACTTTAGTCTTGTGTAGAGAAGTCGGTTGGAACACGTTGAGATAAACTGTGCTTCAGATTATCAATTTACAGGATGAACTTGACTATACCACATTAGTCGATCGCATAGAACAATCTGTAACCTTTGCATCGATTAACTACAACCATTAGTCGATATCGAAAATGTTTTTATCAATTTATTATTCAAATCGCCAGATAACGCACAATATGAGGCATTTATTGACAATTTAACGAGTTGTTACACGATATATTGATATTATTTACCCAAGTAATTATAAATATTAATCTGGTATAATCATATTAAATTAATTAATAAATACATATATTTGTGTGTGCGGATACATGCAGCAATTTATATTTAAAACGCCTCTTGAGATACCCTACCACTTTTAATGTTATTTTACCGAATCATAACTCGAATTAATAACAAAATCAACACGTCTGAACTTGTGTGACAGAATAAATGTCTTTTTCGAGACATATGTGTCTAATTGGATGCATATAAACAAATTTTGCTGTTTCCCCATTGATAAATATGTTGCCAGAAAATACAATGAAAAAGATGAGTTTGAAGAATATAATCGATGTAGTGAACCCATATGTATATATTAACCCTTTACCCAACAGAACGGCCCTGTGCCAATGCATTCTCTTATATATGCGAGTCGACCATAGGTCGCCTCGCATATATAAGAGAATGCATTGGCTTAACACATTAAAAATTATAAAATTGTTAAAGAATGTAAGAAAAAATGGTAAAAAGTGTTAAAAAAAGATTTTTTTTAGGCCAATGCATTCTCTCATATATGCGAGGCGACCTATGGTCGACTCGCATATATAAGAGAATGCATTGGCACAGGGCTAACTGTAACTATCACAATGTGGTCAAGGAGCCGGTTCCAATTATATCCATATTTGTATGGTTCTATTGAGACAGACCGAAGATATTTTAGGCTGTTGAAGCTTTATTTGGCCGGTTTGTTGGGTAAAGGGTTAAATACAAAAACTTAGGACTGTAGTCCATTGTGACTTTCGAATAACCCAATTTGAAAATAGCAACCAGACTATGGTAGTACAGTGTCATTTGACTTGTCTGCAATTAGAAGTACACTTTGCGACTAAAGTAGTACAGACAGGATAGCCACTAGTAGACCAATTCGGTTGCAATTTTTTCTAAGTTCCTGGTGACACCCCAACCAAGCTTTATATATAATAGAGATATAATATAGAGAGGATATATACATGTAGTGTTGTACTGGGAAGTCATTTGTTCCTAAGTATAGTTAAGGAACTTTTGAGTATGAGAACATTTTATTGCCTATACGGAATGAAAAATTAACACAAAATCTGAGAAATATGGCGATGGTTTTATACAAATGCATTTGAAATAGTTGTTTCGGTCTGAATAACAAATGTAAATCATTGGTTAGTCACGTTGTTAAGTTTTTCGAAGTTAACCCTTTTATTAACAGATTATGTACACATGTGATCAGTATTTTTGGTCAAAATTGATGCAAATCCGAAGAAAGTAGTAGCAAATAATCCAAAGAAAGGCAAATCCTCGAGTACAGGCTTACACAATGTTGCGTTTGGGTCCCATTGTAGTGAAGAAATATCCTCATACAACGAAAACAGCGATTTCTCATATGAGAAAGCGTAACTTAGGTCAGTCTTCCATTATGATCTCAATCCATGGAAATAGTCTAAGTTCCAATATCTTTTTGTTTAAAGCCATTCAAATATAATATGTTCTTCTCAGGCAATTAACCCTTTCAGTGCCAGGGGCTGATCTCATCGGCCCTAATTTACGGTCTGTAAAATCGGCCCTAAATTTTGTTATTTTTTTTAGATTTCTTTGGGTTGAATTTTTTTTGGGTATGCTTAAGCATGCTATAGCGAATTTAAAAACAAACTGGATAAAACCTTAGGGGCATGTTATAACTCAAAACTATCACCAAGTATTCGTAGTAATAATGTTGATGCCCATGAAAAACGTAATATTCTGGCACTAAACCTACAAAATAAGTCTGTTAAAGAATATAAGAAAACATTATTAAAATTGTAAAAAAAATTGTAAAAAATAATAACAAATGATGAAAAATTGTTAGGCCAATGCATTCTCTTATATATGCGAGGCGACCTATGGTCGACTCGCATATATAAGAGAATGCATTGGCACAGGGTATATGGTTTGATACAAAAATTGGACCTGGCACTGAAAGGGTTAAAGCCATTCAAATATAATATGTTCTTCTCAGGCAATTAAGGAAGCTGTTTATTTTTTTTTTCTCAAAATCTGGAAAACATACTCTGCAACCAAATTAATACAAATACACATTTATTTTCATTGTTTCAATCCAACACCTGAGTTTAATGTGTCTGTCAAGTTACTATAGAAATTAGAGGGTGATATTAGTGATGCTAGCCCGCTATAGGGGGTAGTGTTACTAAATTCAATCTCTGGGGGACCTCTTTCTGTAAATCACAGGCATGCTATAAGATGAGTCCTACGCAGAATGAGGTCCCCAGAGGGTGATATTAGTGATGCTAGCCCACTATAGGGGATAGTGTTACTAAATTAAACCTCTGGGGACCTCTTTCTGTAAATCACAGGCATGCTATAATTAGGCTTGTTTCTAACAGAAAATATTGAAAAAACTGTTTGTTGATGCTTTATAAAAGGAAATTCCATTAACCCTTTACCCAACAGAAGGGCCCTGTGCCAATGCATTCTCTTATATATGCGAGTCGACCATAGGTCGCCTCGCATATATAAGAGAATGCATTGGCTTAACACATTAAAAATTATAAAATTGTTAAAGAATGTAAGAATTTTTTTTTTTAGGCCAATGCATTCTCTTATATATGCGAGGCGACCTATGGTCGACTCGCATATATAAGAGAATGCATTGGCACAGGGCATAACTGTAACCATCACAATGTGGTCAATGAGCCGGTTCCAATGATATCCATATTTGTATGGTTCTATTGAGACAGACCGAAGATATTTTAGGCTGTTGAAGCTTTATTTGGCCGGTTTGTTGGGTAAAGGGTTAACAAGGGAGGTACTTGAGAACACAAATTATTTTGACTAGAGCTGTTTATGGAGTTATGAAGTTACTATGGAAACTAAGATCATATGTTCCGCCTCTAATTAGAAACAGTGTTTTTGATTGGTCAGAGAGCCATGCAACGTATCCCATGTGGAAGTGGTAGCTCAGTGGTTAGAGTGTCGGACTTGTGATTGTGTTAACGCACCCGGCATGAGTTCGTGCCCACCGGTGGACTATCGTCTCCCCAACAGGGGCTTGGTCAGATTAAGCGGTGTGTGTAAGCCACATGCTGTTTCAAATCTTGCGCCAGGTTGTAACCGTTAGGCAAGGTCACTTTTACTGTGCTCGCCGTACCTAGACAAGAAATAGGGACCTCTATAGTGAAGCACCTGTACAATGGCAGCAGGCATAAGACTCGGCATTACTCCACAGCTGGGTTAATAAGTGTCGAAAAGCGATGGTCTGTTGTTTAAACACTCCATCACCAGGTACATAACTGACGACGATTCCAGTGAAATTTAGCATTTTACTTCAGACTTACACCTACACTTACATTCTACAACTGCTTACTCATGTACATAACTATAAATTTCAAAATTAACCCTTTCGAAAACTCGCGGCCTATGCTTACGTTCCTAATTTCTAAAATTGTAACACCTAACTATGTACCACGCTCCCATCTTTTACTGAAACTACCGGTATGGGACAATCATGAAACTAAAGAATATTTTAATACTCTACGTATAACTAGTTCATTTATGATAGTGCGTGATTCTACGATACTGGTACGCATACTCTGTCATAGGTATACCTATATTTTCCAAATTTCAAAACACCAGGCATACCTCTATTATGCTCCTGTTTTTAAGTTTACTGACTATGAAATTGTCCAAGTGGCGCTTCGGAATGTGTACCTAGATAATGATCACCTCTGTCCATGTTACCGAAGACAGGTTTACCCTTGTATTCTGTGGTGTTCCCAGCCCCCCCGGATCTCTATATTTTACAACCTATAGTGAAGCACCTGTACAATGGCAGCAGGCATAAGACTTGGCATTACTCCACAGCTACAATGCTACTAATAACACAATACCATAGCTTTATGCAAAATGAAGAGCGTTGACTAAATCACTTCCCGAATCATGCCTCGTAAATTTCATATCACGGTGTACGGGGGTAACATGTACCTGTACTACAATTTGGGCAGCATAACAATAAGATATTCCCATATCCCCAATAAATCTTGGTGCTATGTTCCTTTTCCGTCATGGTATGCATACATTTGTTTTATACACATATCACGTGAAAATTTTCATATATGACGACATAATGATCGGCCGTTATACTATCCTGTATCCTTTGTTGACCTGTAGATAGCCGAGGGGTCACTCTCGGTTACCAGTCGATCCTTCATACTAGTATTTTCCTGCTAGTCCGGCGGGTCGGTGTGGTGCTGTCCACCCAGTAAGTAGTTACTAGGCCTTGACATCCCCTTTGCCATAATGGCATAAACCATAAAACATAAGACTTGGCATTACTTAACAGCTGGGGTAATAATGTGAAGCATTTAGGGCCCATCTGACATTGGGGATACACACTATATAAGCACCATTATTATTATTTATTATTATGTTTACTCCTTGAGTCGTCAACATAAGGGGAACCAAGACAACCATTTTGCATTTATGCAAAAAAATTGAGGATGCCGAGACTGCCCCCAGAAGGTACCCCTTTAAGTGTACATATAACGCTTTCAACGTCAACCAATACGAATCAGTAGTCCCTGTAACCTCATCTGACAAAAATACTACCCGATCATCTGAATTTGAACCATATACATGGTATTGAACATTACCAATATACGAGCGCCTGCGGCGCATAAGATACTATGGGTGGCGGGATGGGGTGGTGGGTGGGTACTTACCAATATACGAGCGCCTGCGGCGCATAAGATACTATGGGTGGCGGGATGGGGTGGTGGGTGGGTACTTACCAATATACAAGCGCCTGCGGCGCATAAGATACTATGGGTGGCGGGATGGGGTGGTGGGTGGGTACTTACCAATATACGAGCGCCTGCGGCGCATAAGATACTATGGGTGGCGGGATGGGGTGGATGGGTACTTACCAATATACGAGCGCCTGCGGCGCATAAGATACTATGGGTGGCGGGATGGGGTGGTGGGTGGGTACTTACCAATATATGAGCGCCTCGGGTAGTATCCATTTTCACACACTCTTGAACTAAGTCCTAAACTCATAAATTACGGCTCACCCAGGGCCATCTTACTATAAGTTACATGTATTACTTTCTATATTTACCATACTGGGGATGGCAGGAAGACAGTCTTGCCAGATTATGCCATCCCCCACAATATACAACAGAATTGTCCATAAGTTTCATCATTATGTAATATATATGTGTATTAGAAATAAAATATCCTATCCTACCGTTTCATCATCTCTCGATGGCCTGCTTTTTTCATTACGTCATATACGCTGAATAACATTATTTATGGAGAGAGCGATAGGAGATTTTGACATTTTCCACTGATCATTGCTATGAATGACTCAGTTGAAAATAAACGCGAAGCCGTCAATGTCACACCATCTTACGGTCGACCCACCACAATAATTTATAGTGCTATGAGATAAGGCAACGCACCCCATGATTTAATTAGTTACAGCTGGTCCAGAAGTAATACACTGCATTTAATAATAATAATAATAATAATTGTGTGTATCCCCAATGCCAGATGGCCCCTGAGCGCTTCACGTTATTACCCCAGCTGTTGAGTAATGCCGAGTCTTGTGCCTGCTGCCATTTTACAGGCACTTCTCTAGAGCGACTTACACTTACCCAACAACCAGGTCCCTATTTCTCATCTAGGATATGACAAAGCGACCACAGTACAAGTGACCTTGCCCAAGTGTCATAGCCTGGCGCGAGATTTTAAACAGGGTGTGGCTCTATATAGCACACACACTGCTTAATCCGGCCAAGCCACTATTGTGGAGACAAAATTCTACTGTTGGATGCGAATACCCCGGTGCGTTACACCTTTACAAGTCCGACACTAACCACTTGGCCACCACTTTCAATATTCATCTCATTTTTATTCAATTTTAGATATTACATTGACAACAATTTATTTTATCATTAATATCTGTTTAGGATGAGCAGAAATGATCTTGGAACTAAGACTATTGTATCCACCTAAATGCCAGTACAATGTAATGTGATTGTCATGCTATTGTATCCACCCTAACGCCAGTACAATGTAACTTGATTGTCATGTATTGTAAACTTCTGCAGGGCTTTGGTACGAATCAGAATCACAGTTAACCAGGACCAAAATCCTACGTAATAATTTGCTTGAAAATGACGACAACAAGTGATGCCTGGCAATTTAAACATTCATTTTTTCTATATTTTCCAAAGGTATTATTAAACTAATGAGCTATATCCAAACAATACATCACCGATACTGAAAAAATCAAATATCATACAGATTCCCATTCCGTTACCCTTCTATAACAGACTTTATTCCCAGAATCGTGGGCGGGAGTTATCCTGCTTGTATGTCTTCGGATTAGTTCAGCTGGACGCTTTAAGTATATGAACATAGAGGGCGGCCTTTCCCATGCATGATGATATCAAACATGTGAATATCAGAAGTCCGTTGAATGTCAAAGCAACGAGATTTATAAATAAACAAAGCTTTGTTTTTCAGAGAATTTGAATTTGTCGTTAGGATGTAAACAAAATATTAAACGATTGTATCATCACTTTACCTTTTTATTTCACGGTAAATGATATATCATTTTGAAGCCAGATTAATGACAAAATATTTCAGATGATTAATCACATTCTGGGGTTCATGTGAATGCCCGGGCTTTATGTGTAAATATAGTACGTACATGAAAGTCTGTTATAGAAGAGTAACGGGACGGGACTTGGTCCGAAACATCATCAACCCAACCGATATCCCTCGCTGCTGGTCAAAGCCCTTTAATCAAAGCCTGCGTTATATTTTAGAAAGCCATGATGAGTAATTATGCAATGGTAGATCTCCTATTCCGCATTTTGAATTGATGTGGACTTCCCCACTAATGACGTCATTACATTCCGGATTTTTTTATTTACAGCGCATGAAAATAGTATGTTCCAAATTGTTCGTTATATTTTAAAGAAATAATGTTTTTAATTATTGATCCACCATTCACAAAATAAGATGACAACGTGTTTTATTTAATAGATAATTCTGACATACAGACAAAAAAGGAAAAATATTGTTATCTTTATCTTAATAATTTGGCAACCAAGATTATGAAATATTCGATTCGATATTCGATTCATTGTCAATTTGTTTTTAGAGCTATTCGGTTCAAAATTTGATTCTATCAAAAACCTACTATTCGCTGGGGCCTCACTAATAAGACATTGAATACTCACCTGGACTCACCTGGACGTCAGACATTTTTCTGCCATTTTCGAGCAAATTTTGGCTTAGTTTCCCGGCCCTTTAACCCTTTACCCAACAGAAGGGCCCTGTGCCAATGCATTCTCTTATATATGCGAGTCGACCATAGGTCGCCTCGCATATATAAGAGAATGCATTGGCTTAACACATTAAAAATTATAAAATTGTTAAAGAATGTAAGAAAAAATGGTAAAAAGAGTTAAAAAAAGATTTTTTTTTAGGCCAATGCATTCTCTTATATATGCGAGGCGACCTATGGTCGACTCGCATATATAAGAGAATGCATTGGCACAGGGCATAACTGTAACCATCACAATGTGGTCAAGGAGCCGGTTCCAATGATATCCATATTTGTATGGTTCTATTGAGACAGACCGAAGATATTTTAGGCTGTTGAAGCTTTATTTGGCCGGTTTTGGCCGGTTTGTTGGGTAAAGGGTTAAATCAGAAACTCAGGCTTTAATATAAAGGCAGCTTAAGTTGTATAACTCATGTACATGTAGGCTGCTTGTTATTTGAACATCCTACAAAATGACATCATATTAAAAGGGGGACTGTATACTAAATCCGGCCTCCTATGTACTCAACATAAATTATCCAATAAATTATTACTATGAGTCAAGAATTAGAGATAAATAAAATCACGTACGCATAGATCCATGTATAACAAGAGGTGTGCACTCGAATGCTAGCATACCCCCACCGTGGCAAATTCAACCCGCATTATCCGTAAACTCAACCAAAAAGATTTTTAACTTTAAAGAAAAATTCGGACTAATAATATCGATATGGTGTCACAAGAAGCTTGTACAGAAAAAATTATTCAAATCGGTTCATATTTGTTAAAGTTATTAAGTCAGACAGAATTTTCTAAGTCAAAATAAGTCGAAAATGAGGTGTGATATTACGAAAAACAGTCTGAGCCAATCCCTAGCCGCATCATGTAGAGAGGGTATTGTGAGAACCATGTATACCAAAAATTATTGAAATCGGTTCATATTTGTTAAAGTTATTAAGTTGGAAAGAATTTTCTAAGTCAAAATAAGTCGAAAAAGAGGCGTAACTTGAAAAAAAAATGTCGGACCGAACCGCAATTAGCGTCATGCGGAGAGACCGTCCTAAGGAGATTACATACAAAAAATTGTTCATAGAGCGCACGAGTGTTACATCGTTCATAGAGCGCACAAGTGTTGCATCGTTCATTGAGCGCACGAGTGTATTTTGCATCATTCATAGAGCACATGGGTGTATTGTGCACTAATCCATGGCTCAAATTCAGTCATTTGTTGCATATATGTTGTTGAGTATAATAGGAGATGGTTCCATGAATGGTCGGATTTATTCTTCAGTACCCCTTTAATGGTCGGATTTAGTGTACTTTAATAAATGAATGTAGTTTGGGTGTAGCTTATTGAAGGATATGGCTGTGTGGGTTCACTGTGTGGGTTCACTGTTACAATAACCACAGTGTCGTATCCCTCAATAAAACACTCACAAACTACATTCTTTTCTTATATTTATATAGCTTTTTTGCACATTTATATCCATTAGTCTTATTTTATCTGTTATCTGGCTGCAGTATGCATACTTTAACACACAACACTGTTACTCTGGCTGCAGTATGCATACTTTACCACACAGCAATGTAACTCTGGCTGCAGTATGCATACTATACAGCACAGCACTGTTACCATGGCTGCAGTATGCATACTTTACCACACAGCACTGTCACTCTGACTGCAGTATGCATACTTTACCACACAGCACTGTTACTCTGACTGCAGTATGCATACTTTACCACACAGCACTGTTACCATGGCTGCAGTATGCATACTATACCACACAGTACTGTTACTCTGACTGCAGTATGCATACTTTACCACACAGCACTGTTACTCTGACTGCAGTATGCATACTTTACCACACATCACTGTTACTCTGACTGCAGTATGCATACTATACCACACAGCACTGTTACCCTGGCTGCAGTATGCATACTTTACCACACATCACTGTTACTCTGACTGCAGTATGCATACTTTACCACACAGCACTGTTACTTTGTCTAATAATCTACCTGTGAAAAATCGATTGATAAGTCTGATAATTTACCTTTAAAGTATCGTTTGTTTAGTCTATGTCAGCGCGTTTAAAAAAAGCGTACCCAAATTATTCCGCCAACCCCTTTTAGCCATTTATGTCAACAAGACTATTGACCTTAAATGTATTTTGAGTTGGAGAAATCGTTAAATATTGAGAACTCTATAGTGAAAATGTCAGACACACTAAATTCAGGCTTGGTGACATTGCCGTGATGTCACATGTTTTTGTAACATATAATTCCTACACTTTAACTTCTATTCACTTCGGTCCTAAATAGAGAATTAAATTCATTTATACAGATCCTAGGTCATCCATATCAATTTAAGCCTAAGCAGAATGAGGTCCTCAGAGGGTGAATTTGGTGATGCCAGCCCGCCATTTGTGATAGCGTCTTCTATATGCGAGGCTTCCTATGGGTCTTTAATGATGCACCCATGCAGCTCCCATCATGAAATAGTTTATATAATACTCCTGTATGGAGCCTCACACAGACACAAGCAGACGACAGTCATCAGTGCATTGTTCTTTCTGTCTGGGGCTCCATAAGGGTTAAATCAGACTTGATTCGATCACTTCTTGCGAGACAGTAATGAGTTGATACACTGTAGTTATTGTAAATTGTTTCTGTATATTTCTGTTATATTAAGATGCCCTGTCCGATTTAACGATGTTCATGGCGGGAGCTGCGCTGATGCAGCATTAAAGATGTTGTGCCAGTACATTCTCTTATATATTCAAGTCTCCCTTAGGGAGCATCGTATATACAAGGTAAATATTGTTAGGCCAGTATATTCTCTTTGATATCTCCCTGGTGACTCGCATATATGAGAGAATGAATTGGCACAGGGTTTTCGCTAATTTCAGGATGATTCAGTCATGGATGGGTCTCATAATAATCGAGTTTTAGCCCAGCATGTGGTCTTTTTTTTATTATCAACTTAACAGGTAATGAGGGGATATTAGGGTAACCTTGATTCACACCGACCCCATATTGAAAGCTCCAGGGGGATATGGATTCATATGGGGGTCGATAGGCGCCATCTTTTTTCTTGGAACTTATAATTTAGGGGTGTTAAATCGATCTTCCTGAAATTTTGCAAAAACCCTGTGCCAATGCATTCTATTAGATATGCGAGTATCCCATATGAAGCCTCACATATATATGAGAATTCATTGTCCTAACAATATTTACATTCACCTTGTAAGCCAGTGTATTCTCTTATATATGCGAGGCTCCCTATGGGAGACTTTTAGATATAAGAGAATGCACTTGCACAGGGTCTTTTATGCTGCACCTGCGCAGCTCCCATCATGAAATGGTTTATATAACACTCCCGTATGGAGCCTCACATGGATCCAAGCAGACGACAATCATCAGATCATTGTTCTCTGTCTGGGGCTCCATAAAGCTCCCATCATGAAATGGTTATATAACACTCCCGTATGGAGCCTCACAGACACAAGCAGACGACAGTCATCAGTGCATTGTTCTCCCTGTCTACTGTTTCATTAAGGGTTATATAACACTCCCATATGGAGCCTCACACAGACACAAGCAGACGACAGTCATCAGTGCATTGTTCTCTGTCTGGGGCTCCATAAGGGTTAAATCGGACTCTGTTTAATGAATGTTAGGATTACTCACATTTTATTTTCTTCTTTAGAACATGCAATAATTGTAAATATCATTTAATAATGGTGAAGCTTGGTGCAAAAAAGTCAGGCGATGATGAACTACATGTATTGAATTCATTTGTCGTCTTGATACAAAAAAATATCTGCCAAAGAATGCAGAAATGTGCTGTTTTTTATGATACCTTAAACCATGATGTTAAAAGTCACGTAAACCATATATTATCAAGTCTGCAAATAGTGGGTCTGTCATTTGCAGAATGAGGTCCCCAGAGGGTGTATTTAGTGATGCTATTCCGCATAGCGGGCTAGCATCACCAAATTCACCCTCTGGGGACCTCATTCTGCTTAGGCCTACTTTATCCCTTCTGGGAAGTTTCTATATCCCCTAATTTGCAGAAGATAAGATCCATAATTGAGGTGACAAATGGGTGATTATTACCAAATTCAACTGGGAAACTTCAATCCGATCCTAGGTCTCAGCAGTTGAGACCTCAGTAGAATGAGGTTCCCAGAGGGTGAATTTGGTGATGCTAGCCCATCCTGTGGGATTTCATTCTAAAAATGACAGACACACTATTTGCATGCTTGTGTATTACTATAATAGTTACATATAGAATATTGTAGTCAGATATAACTATTGCTATTGTCTACCTCATGTTCACAGAGGGTCTTTTGATTGAATGAAGAGCCATCACATGTGAGAATAGTTTTGAGCATTTCCCGTCGAGTGAACTATCATCCAAGTTCTTCGAAATATTACCTGCCTGCTGATGTCACAATCCGGTGAGAGGCCAGAATTGTCACGTTTGTGTGATGAGGCCATACTTTTGTGAACTATTTCCTGGGCTATATTCTTCAAACTATTTATCTGCCTGCTAATCTCATGGTGGCGCGATACTTTTATCTTATATAATGCGGCCACGTTCAATAGTCCTGCTTGGTGTTCAAAAGACACCATATCTGGAAAATAGTTCCATCTATTCCACCCCAAGGCAGTGAATGTGTATTTATTATATATGACAAAAGTCTCACATCTCGTCAACGGTGACATTAGCAGGCAGATAAATAGTTCTCTCTATTCCACCACCTCTATCAAATAATTTGATTCAAATTTAGATGTAACAGTTTGTGGTAACGAGTATGACTAGCGTAAATTACCAAAGCCGTGGTGGTGCAGCATGAATACCATGTGCAAGTGCCATCTCATATATGTGACCCGCCATATCAAATCCAGTCGGAAGTCGGGATTTTTTTTACCCTGTGCCAATGCATTCTCTTATATATGCGAGTCGACCATAGGTCGCCTCGCATATATAAGAGAATGCATTGGCCTAACAATTTTTTACAATTTTAATAATTTGTTCTTGTATTCTTTAACAATTTTATAATTTCACCCATACAGAGCCCCAGACATGCATGAGCAGACAACACTCTTCTATATGCTTCTATATATGTGTGGGGCTCCCTGCAGGGTAATGGATGTTTTTTATTTTATGTCCTAAAAATTGTCAGAAACATTTATTTAAAGAAAATGATAAAAAATTGTTAGGCCAATGCATTCTCTTATATATGCGAGGCGACCTATGGTCAACTCGCATATATAAGAGAATGCATTGGCACAGGGTAAAAAAATCCCGACTTCCGACTGGATTTGATATGGCGGGTCACATATATGCAAGTCTCACATAGGGAGCCTCGCATATATATGAGAAAGTACTGGCTGGCTTACAAGGTCAATGTAAATATTGTTTGCCCGATGCATTCTCTCAGACTTTATAATGCTATGGGAGACTGGCTTATATAAGATAATGCATTGGCACAGAGTTTCAGGAAGTTCCAGTCATGGAAGTCATGGAAGATTAAATAGTCATGATTAATATACATACCCTTATGGAGCCCCTCACAGACATGAGCAGACGACACTCAGCAATACAATGTGTCACCTTTATGAGGTTCCCTACAGGAAGCTCCAGTCATGGAAGGGATAAATAGTCATAACTAACTGCAACAACTATATATAACCATTATACATACTGTATATTAGATACCTTTCAAAAAATCACAATTACGGATATGGACAATATCGATCATGCCAGTATATGGCCAAAAATTCTATCTTTACGCACAGGGATTCTTATGTGAGACGAAATATACCCCACGCAGTTTAATTATGTGCAGATTTGTCAAACTGAATATACTGGGGCATATGCAGACTCACCAGTTAACCATGTATGCAAGTTGTGATGGTGTCCACCTAACTAGGACAATATATCCTATCCATATTTGTAATAGTGATTTTGTGAAAGGTCTCTAATATTGGATTTGCCTGACCTGTTAAACCATGCTGTTAATAGTTTTTTTTACCAATTATTTGTATATATTTTTTCTCATTTTTACCAGTCAGTGAACTTCTCTTTTTATTTAATACTGTGATAGTGTTCGATGACATCGTGAACTCGGCGAAGTTTAAAATTGATGACATCGTTAATTTTGTGATATATAATAATGGCACACGTTTAATTCTGGTGCCATTAATCTGCTGTTATAGAATAAAAGAAATTGTTGTTGAAATGTTAAAATATGAACACTTCATTTTTCGTAGTTTTATGCATTTTGAAGATTTGAGAGGGCTCTCCAGTTCAGTCGATTATTAGGCATTTTATTTTATTACATTACTTGGTTTACGGATTTCTTTGGCTCAAAGGTAATTTCACCCATACAGAGCCCCAGACAAACATGAGCAGACGACACTCTTCTATATGCTTCTATATATGTGTGGGGCTCCCTGCAGGGTAATGGATGTTTATTATTTGATGTCCTAAAAATTGTAAGAAACATTTATTTAAAAAAATTATAAAAAATTGTTAGGCCAATTATGGTCGACTCGCATATATAAGAGAATGCATTGGCACAGGGTAAAAGGTGGGAGGACAAAAAAATAAAATAAAATCTTTGCTGTATAATAATCTCCTCATCTAAAACAAACACGGGCAAATAATGTTTTTTTATTTGGATGCTTCTTTAACCCTTTACCCAACAAAACGGCCAAAAACGCCCAAAAAAGCTTCAACAGTCTAAAATATCTTCGGTCTGTCTCAATAACACCATACAAATATTGATATCATTGGAACCGGTTCATTGACCACATTGTGATGGTTACAGTTATGCCCTGTGATAATGCATTCTCTTATATATGCGAGTCGACCATAGGTCGACTCGCATATATAAGAGAATGCATTGGCCTAAAAAAAAAAAAATTCTTACATTCTTTAACAATTTTATAATTTTTTTCTACATTCTTTGACAATTTTATCATTTTTAATATGTGTTAAGCCAATGCATTCTCTTATATATGCGAGGCGACTTATGGTTCTGTTGGGTAAAGGGTTAAAGCATGATATGGATAGATGAAAAATTATCGCCAATATCAGCATCCGCCATATTGGCGTTGACATTCAATACCATAAATATCACCGGGAGGCTTCGTTGTTAAATCGATGTTGTATAGTTTACGTAAACTTATACTTTTTCTAATTTTATTTATATGTCTGGATTAATATTCCCATTGGCTGAAATAAAAAAAACTTAACACTAAAATTTTATTTTTATTGATAAACAAACTGCTTTATTTTTGGAAGGGAAATCAAAGTAATAAAAAATAACATGCCTTATGTTCAAAAATGATTGTGGACATAAAAAGAATTTCCGATTTTCTTCATGGACTACTTTCAGAAGATTCGAGGAGGGTTTGATATGATGTTCTAATGCAGACGTGTTTTTATCATGAACATAATAATCCTTACTATTTTGTTCATGGATAATGCATATAGCACTTTTGCTATTCATGAATGTCACTATTCACTAGTATAAATATGATGCTCAAGATGCATATAATGTTTAACCCTTTACCCAACAGAACGGCCCTGTGCCAATGCATTCTCTTATATATGCGAGTCGCATATATAAGAGAATGCATTGGCTTAACACATTAAAAATTATAAAATTGTTAAAGAATATAAGAAAAAAAGGTAAAAAGTGTTAAAAAAAGGTTTTTTTTAGGCCAATGCATTCTCTTATATATGCGAGGCGACCTATGGTCGACTCGCATATATAAGAGAATGCATTGGCACAGGGCATAACTGTAACCATCACAATGTGGTCAATGAGCCGGTTCCAATGATATCCATATTTGTATGGTTTTATTGAGACAGACCCAAGATAATTTAGGCTGTTGCAGCTTTATTTGGCCGTTTTTGGCCGGTTTGTTGGGTAAAGGGTTAATAAATGATCACTCTGTTATATTTGAACACCTTTGATAAATGATCACTCTGTTATATTTGAACACCTTTGATAAAGAGGTTTATAGAAACTTGTCTCAGAATAATGCTGTCTTATATTTGTGTCATTTTGAGGTCCTCATTCCATAAAATTGAAGATAATTTCCATTAAACATTTAGCTAATTAATATGCGTACAAAACTCCTCAGATCCACAGGTTACCATGGTTAAACAGGTTACCATTACTCACACCTTAGAGCCACAGGTTACCATGGTTACACAGGTTACCATTACTCACACCTTAGCGCCACAGGTTACCATGGTCACACAGGTTATCATTACTCACACCTCAGCCACAGGTTACCATGGTTACACATGTTACCATTACTCACACCTTAAAGCCACAGGTTACATTGGTTACACGGATTACCATTACTCACACCTTAAAGCCACAGGTTACACGGGTTACCATTACTCACACCTTAAAGCCACAGGTTACATGGGTTACCATTACTCACACTCGTGGATTAGCTTCCTTTACTCATATTTAAATTTACGCAGTATTATTTTTCACTCAGTTTTAAATTTATGCCCTTTTAATTTGCTCAGCCTGATACTCGAATTCC
>CP136067.1:16350201-16582618 GCA_032622095.1 Siphonodentalium dalli
ACCACCCCATCCCACCACCCATAGTATATTATGCGCCGCAGGCGCTGCATGACTACTGCTACTGCCCACATAAATAATATGGAGAAGATAATGATAATAATCTTATGCGCCACAGGCGCCCCTCGATCATTAGAGTATAGAGTTTAGTATACCCGCCCACCACCCCATCCCACCACCCATAGTATATTATGCGCCGCAGGCGCTGCATGACTACTGCTACTGCCCACATATATAATATGGATAAGATAATGATAATAATATTATGCGCCACAGGCGCCCCTCGATCATTAGAGTATAGAGTTTAGTATACCCGCCCACCACCCCATCCCACCACCCATAGTATCTTATGCGCCGCAGGCGCTGCATGACTACTGCTACTGCCCACATAAATAATATGGATAAGATAATGATAATAATCTTATGCGCCACTGGCGCCCCTCGATCATTAGAGTGTAGAGTTTAGTATACCCGCCCACCACCCCATCCCACCACCCATAGTATATTATGCGCCGCAGGCGCTGCATGACTACTGCTACTGCCCCACATATATAATATGGATAAGATAATGATAATAATATTATGCGCCACAGGCGCCCCTCGATCATTAGAGTATAGAGTTTTAGTATACCCGCCCACCACCCCATCCCACCACCCATAGTATCTTATGCGCCGCAGGCGCTGCATGACTACTGCTACTGCCCACATAAATAATATGGATAAGATAATGATAATAATCTTATGCGCCACAGGCGCCCCTCGATCATTAGAGTATAGAGTTTAGTATACACGCCCACCACCCCATCCCACCACCCATAGTATGTTATGCGCCGCAGGCGCTGCATGACTACTGCTACTGCCCACATAAATAATATGGATAAGATAATGATAATAATATTATGCGCCACAGGCGCCCCTCGATCATTAGAGTATAGAATTTAGTATACCCGCCCACCACCCCATCCCACCACCCATAGTATCTTATGCGCCGCAGGCGCTGCATGACTACTGCTACTGCCCATATAAATAATATGGATAAGATAATGATAATAATCTTATGCGCCACAGGCGCCCCTCGATCATTAGAGTATAGAGTTTAGTATACCCGCCCACCACCCCATCCCACCACCCATAGTATATTATGCGCCGCAGGCGCTGCATGACTACTGCTACTGCCCACATAAATAATATGGATAAGATAATGATAATAATCTTATGCGCCACAGGCGCCACTCGATCATTAGAGTATAGAGTTTAGTATACACGCCCCACCACCCCATCCTACCACCCATAGTATATTATGCGCCGCAGGCGCTGCATGACTACTGCTACTGCCCACATAAATAATATTGATAAGATAATGATAATAATCTTATGCGCCACAGGCGCCCCTCGATCATTAGAGTATAGAATTTAGTATACCCGCCCACCACCCCATCCCACCACCCATAGTATATTATGCGCCGCAGGCGCTGCATGACTACTGCTACTGCCCACATAAATAATATGGAGAAGATAATGATAATAATCTTATGCGCCACAGGCGCCCCCTCGATCATTAGAGTATAGAGTTTTAGTATACCCGCCCACCACCCCATCCCACCACCCATAGTATCTTATGCGCCGCAGGCGCTGCATGAATACTGCTACTGCCCACATAAATAATATGGATAAGATAATGATAATAATCTTATGCGCCACAGGCGCCCCCTCGATCATTAGAGTATAGAGTTTAGTATACCCGCCCACCACCCCATCCCACCACCCATAGTATCTTATGCGCCGCAGGCGCTGCATGACTACTGCTACTGCCCACATAAATAATATGGATAAGATAATGATAATAATCTTATGCGCCACAGGCGCCCCTCGATCATTAGAGTATAGAGTTTAGTATACACGCCCACCTCCCCATCCCACCACCCATAGTATCTTATGCGCCGCAGGCGCTGCATGACTACTGCTACTGCCCACATAAATAATATGGATAAGATAATGATAATAATCTTATGCGCCACAGGCGCCCCTCGATCATTAGAGTATAGAGTTTAGTAAACCCGCCCACCACCCCATCCCACCACCCATAGTATCTTATGCGCCGCAGGCGCTGCATGACTACTGCTACTGCCCACATAAATAATATGGATAAGATAATGATAATAATCTTATGCGCCACAGGCGCCCCTCGATCATTAGAGTATAGAGTTAGTATACCCGCCCACCACCCCATCCCACCACCCATAGTATCTTATGCGCTGCAGGCGCTGCATGACTACTGCTACTGCCCACATAAATAATATGGATAAGATAATGATAATAATCTTATGCGCCACAGGCGCCCCTCGATCATTAGAGTATAGAGTTTAGTATACCCGCCCACCACCCCATCCCACCACCCATAGTATATTATGCGCCGCAGGCGCTGCATGACTACTGCTACTGCCCACATAAATAATATGGATAATATAATGATAATAATATTATGCGCCACAGGCGCCCCTCGATCATTAGAGTATAGAGTTTAGTATACCCGCCCCACCACCCCATCCCACCACCCATAGTATCTTATGCGCCGCAGGCGCTGCATGACTACTGCTACTGCCCCACATAAATAATATGGATAAGATAATGATAATAATCTTATGCGCCACAGGCGCCACTCGATCATTAGAGTATAGAGTTTAGTATACACGCCCACCACCCCATCCACCACCCATAGTATATTATGCGCCGCAGGCGCTGCATGACTACTGCTACTGCCCACATAAATAATATTGATAAGATAATGATAATAATCTTATGCGCCACAGGCGCCCCTCGATCATTAGAGTATAGAATTTAGTATACCCGCCCACCACCCCATCCCACCACCCATAGTATATTATGCGCCGCAGGCGCTGCATGACTACTGCTACTGCCCACATAAATAATATGGAGAAGATAATGATAATAATCTTATGCGCCACAGGCGCCCCTCGATCATTAGAGTATAGAGTTTAGTATACCCGCCCACCACCCCATCCCACCACCCATAGTATCTTATGCGCCGCAGGCGCTGCATGACTACTGCTACTGCCCACATAACTAATATGGATAAGATAATGATAATAATCTTATGCGCCACAGCGCCCCTCGATCATTAGAGTATAGAGTTTAGTATACCCGCCCACCACCCCATCCCACCACCCATAGTATCTTATGCGCCGCAGGCGCTGCATGACTACTGCTACTGCCCACATAAATAATATGGATAAGATAATGAAATAATCTTATGCGCCACAGGCGCCCCTCGATCATTAGAGTATAGAGTTTAGTATACCCGCCCAACCACCCCATCCCACCACCCATAGTATATTATGCGCCGCAGGCGCTGCATGACTACTGCTACTGCCCCACATATATAATATGGATAAGATAATGATAATAATATTATGCGCCACAGGCGCCCCCTCGATCATTAGAGTATAGAGTTTAGTATACCCGCCCACCACCCCACCCACCACCCATAGTATCTTATGCGCCGCAGGCGCTGCATGACTACTGCTACTGCCCCACATAAATAATATGGATAAGATAATGATAATAATCTTATGCGCCACTGGCGCCCCTCGATCATTAGAGTATAGAGTTTAGTATACCCGCCCACCACCCCATCCCACCACCCCATCCCACCACCCATAGTATATTATGCGCCGCAGGCGCTGCATGACTACTGCTACTGCCCACATATATAATATGGATAAGATAATGATAATAATATTATGCGCCACAGGCGCCCCTCGATCATTAGAGTATAGAGTTTAGTATACCCGCCCACCACCCCATCCCACCACCCATAGTATCTTATGCGCCGCAGCGCTGCATGACTACTGCTACTGCCCACATAAATAATATGGATAAGATAATGATAATAATCTTATGCGCCACAGGCGCCCCTCGATCATTAGAGTATAGAGTTTAGTATACACGCCCACCACCCCATCCCACCACCCATAGTATGTTATGCGCCGCAGGCGCTGCATGACTACTGCTACTGCCCACATAAATAATATGGATAAGATAATGATAATAATATTATGCGCCACAGGCGCCCCTCGATCATTAGAGTATAGAGTTTTAGTATACCCGCCCACCACCCCATCCCACCACCCATAGTATCTTATGCGCCGCAGGCGCTGCATGACTACTGCTACTGCCCATATAAATAATATGGATAAGATAATGATAATAATCTTATGCGCCACAGGCGCCCCTCGATCATTAGAGTATAGAGTTTAGTATACCCGCCCACCACCCCATCACACCACCCATAGTATATTATGCGCCGCAGGCGCTGCATGACTACTGCTACTGCCCACATAAATAATATGGATAAGATAATGATAATAATCTTATGCGCCACAGGCGCCACTCGATCATTAGAGTATAGAGTTTAGTATACACGCCCACCACCCCATCCCACCACCCATAGTATATTATGCGCCGCAGGCGCTGCATGACTACTGCTACTGCCCACATAAATAATATTGATAAGATAATGATAATAATCTTATGCGCCACAGGCGCCCCTCGATCATTAGAGTATAGAATTTAGTATACCCGCCCACCACCCCATCCCACCACCCATAGTATATTATGCGCCGCAGTCGCTGCATGACTACTGCTACTGCCCACATAAATAATATGGAGAAGATAATGATAATAATCTTATGCGCCACAGGCGCCCCTCGATCATTAGAGTATAGAGTTTAGTATACCCGCCCACCACCCCATCCCACCACCCATAGTATCTTATGCGCCGCAGGCGCTGCATGACTACTGCTACTGCCCACATAAATAATATGGATAAGATAATGATAATAATCTTATGCGCCACAGGCGCCCCTCGATCATTAGAGTATAGAGTTTAGTATACCCGCCCACCACCCCATCCCACCACCCATAGTATCTTATGCGCCGCAGGCGCTGCATGACTACTGCTACTGCCCACATAAATAATATGGATAAGATAATGATAATAATCTTATGCGCCACAGGCGCCCCTCGATCATTAGAGTATAGAGTTTAGTATACACGCCCACCTCCCCATCCCACCACCCCATCCCACCACCCATAGTATCTTATGCGCCGCAGGGGCTGCATGACTACTGCTACTGCCCACATAAATAATATGGATAAGATAATGATAATAATCTTATGCGCCACAGGCGCCCCTCGATCATTAGAGTATAGAGTTTAGTAAACCCGCCCACCACCCCATCCCACCACCCATAGTATCTTATGCGCCGCAGGCGCTGCATGACTACTGCTACTGCCCACATAAATAATATGGATAAGATAATGATAATAATCTTATGCGCCACAGGCGCCCCTCGATCATTAGAGTATAGAGTTTAGTATACCCGCCCACCACCCCATCCCACCACCCATAGTATCTTATGCGCCGCAGGCGCTGCATGACTACTGCTACTGCCCACATAAATAATATGGATAAGATAATGATAATAATCTTATGCGCCACAGGCGCCCCTCGATCATTAGAGTATAGAGTTTTGTATACCCGCCCACCACCCCATCCCACCACCCATAGTATATTATGCGCCGCAGGCGCTGCATGACTACTGCTACTGCCCACATAAATAATATGGATAAGATAATGATAATAATCTTATGCGCCACAGGCGCCCCTCGATCATTAGAGTATAGAGTTTAGTATACCCGCCCACCACCCCATCCCACCACCCATAGTATATTATGCGCCGCAGGCGCTGCATGACTACTGCTACTGCCCACATAAATAATATGGATAAGATAATGATAATAATCTTATGCGCCACAGGCGCCACTCGATCATTAGAGTATAGAGTTTAGTATACACGCCCACCACCCCATCCCACCACCCATAGTATATTATGCGCCGCAGGCGCTGCATGACTACTGCTACTGCCCACATAAATAATATTGATAAGATAATGATAATAATCTTATGCGCCACAGGCGCCCCTCGATCATTAGAGTATAGAATTTAGTATACCCGCCCACCACCCCATCCCACCACCCATAGTATATTATGCGCCGCAGGCGCTGCATGACTACTGCTACTGCCCACATAAATAATATGGAGAAGATAATGATAATAATCTTATGCGCCACAGGCGCCCCTCGATCATTAGAGTATAGAGTTTAGTATACCCGCCCACCACCCCATCCCACCACCCATAGTATATTATGCGCCGCAGGCGCTGCATGACTACTGCTACTGCCCACATATATAATATGGATAAGATAATGATAATAATATTATGCGCCACAGGCGCCCCTCGATCATTAGAGTATAGAGTTTAGTATACCCGCCCACCACCCCATCCCACCACCCATAGTATCTTATGCGCCGCAGGCGCTGCATGACTACTGCTACTGCCCACATAAATAATATGGATAAGATAATGATAATAATCTTATGCGCCACTGGCGCCCCTCGATCATTAGAGTGTAGAGTTTAGTATACCCGCCCACCACCCCATCCCACCACCCATAGTATATTATGCGCCGCAGGCGCTGCATGACTACTGCTACTGCCCACATATATAATATGGATAAGATAATGATAATAATATTATGCGCCACAGGCGCCCCTCGATCATTAGAGTATAGAGTTTAGTATACCCGCCCACCACCCCATCCCACCACCCATAGTATCTTATGCGCCGCAGGCGCTGCATGACTACTGCTACTGCCCACATAAATAATATGGATAAGATAATGATAATAATCTTATGCGCCACAGGCGCCCCTCGATCATTAGAGTATAGAGTTTAGTATACACGCCCACCACCCCATCCCACCACCCATAGTATGTTATGCGCCGCAGGCGCTGCATGACTACTGCTACTGCCCACATAAATAATATGGATAAGATAATGATAATAATATTATGCGCCACAGGCGCCCCTCGATCATTAGAGTATAGAATTTAGTATACCCGCCCACCACCCCATCCCACCACCCATAGTATCTTATGCGCCGCAGGCGCTGCATGACTACTGCTACTGCCCATATAAATAATATGGATAAGATAATGATAATAATCTTATGCGCCACAGGCGCCCCTCGATCATTAGAGTATAGAGTTTAGTATACCCGCCCACCACCCCATCCCACCACCCATAGTATATTATGCGCCGCAGGCGCTGCATGACTACTGCTACTGCCCACATAAATAATATGGATAAGATAATGATAATAATCTTATGCGCCACAGGCGCCACTCGATCATTAGAGTATAGAGTTTAGTATACACGCCCACCACCCCATCCTACCACCCATAGTATATTATGCGCCGCAGGCGCTGCATGACTACTGCTACTGCCCACATAAATAATATTGATAAGATAATGATAATAATCTTATGCGCCACAGGCGCCCCTCGATCATTAGAGTATAGAATTTAGTATACCCGCCCACCACCCCATCCCACCACCCATAGTATATTATGCGCCGCAGGCGCTGCATGACTACTGCTACTGCCCACATAAATAATATGGAGAAGATAATGATAATAATCTTATGCGCCACAGGCGCCCCTCGATCATTAGAGTATAGAGTTTAGTATACCCGCCCACCACCCCATCCCACCACCCATAGTATCTTATGCGCCGCAGGCGCTGCATGAATACTGCTACTGCCCACATAAATAATATGGATAAGATAATGATAATAATCTTATGCGCCACAGGCGCCCCTCGATCATTAGAGTATAGAGTTTAGTATACCCGCCCACCACCCCATCCCACCACCCATAGTATCTTATGCGCCGCAGGCGCTGCATGACTACTGCTACTGCCCACATAAATAATATGGATAAGATAATGATAATAATCTTATGCGCCACAGGCGCCCCTCGATCATTAGAGTATAGAGTTTAGTATACACGCCCACCTCCCCATCCCACCACCCATAGTATCTTATGCGCCGCAGGCGCTGCATGACTACTGCTACTGCCCACATAAATAATATGGATAAGATAATGATAATAATCTTATGCGCCACAGGCGCCCCTCGATCATTAGAGTATAGAGTTTAGTAAACCCGCCCACCACCCCATCCCACCACCCATAGTATCTTATGCGCCGCAGGCGCTGCATGACTACTGCTACTGCCCACATAAATAATATGGATAAGATAATGATAATAATCTTATGCGCCACAGGCGCCCCTCGATCATTAGAGTATAGAGTTTAGTATACCCGCCCACCACCCCATCCCACCACCCATAGTATCTTATGCGCTGCAGGCGCTGCATGACTACTGCTACTGCCCACATAAATAATATGGATAAGATAATGATAATAATCTTATGCGCCACAGGCGCCCCTCGATCATTAGAGTATAGAGTTTAGTATACCCGCCCACCACCCCATCCCACCACCCATAGTATATTATGCGCCGCAGGCGCTGCATGACTACTGCTACTGCCCACATAAATAATATGGATAATATAATGATAATAATATTATGCGCCACAGGCGCCCCTCGATCATTAGAGTATAGAGTTTAGTATACCCGCCCACCACCCCATCCCACCACCCATAGTATCTTATGCGCCGCAGGCGCTGCATGACTACTGCTACTGCCCACATAAATAATATGGATAAGATAATGATAATAATCTTATGCGCCACAGGCGCCACTCGATCATTAGAGTATAGAGTTTAGTATACACGCCCACCACCCCATCCCACCACCCATAGTATATTATGCGCCGCAGGCGCTGCATGACTACTGCTACTGCCCACATAAATAATATTGATAAGATAATGATAATAATCTTATGCGCCACAGGCGCCCCTCGATCATTAGAGTATAGAATTTAGTATACCCGCCCACCACCCCATCCCACCACCCATAGTATATTATGCGCCGCAGGCGCTGCATGACTACTGCTACTGCCCACATAAATAATATGGAGAAGATAATGATAATAATCTTATGCGCCACAGGCGCCCCTCGATCATTAGAGTATAGAGTTTAGTATACCCGCCCACCACCCCATCCCACCACCCATAGTATCTTATGCGCCGCAGGCGCTGCATGACTACTGCTACTGCCCACATAACTAATATGGATAAGATAATGATAATAATCTTATGCGCCACAGGCGCCCCTCGATCATTAGAGTATAGAGTTTAGTATACCCGCCCACCACCCCATCCCACCACCCATAGTATCTTATGCGCCGCAGGCGCTGCATGACTACTGCTACTGCCCACATAAATAATATGGATAAGATAATGATAATAATCTTATGCGCCACAGGCGCCCCTCGATCATTAGAGTATAGAGTTTAGTATACCCGCCCACCACCCCATCCCACCACCCATAGTATATTATGCGCCGCAGGCGCTGCATGACTACTGCTACTGCCCACATATATAATATGGATAAGATAATGATAATAATATTATGCGCCACAGGCGCCCCTCGATCATTAGAGTATAGAGTTTAGTATACCCGCCCACCACCCCATCCCACCACCCATAGTATCTTATGCGCCGCAGGCGCTGCATGACTACTGCTACTGCCCACATAAATAATATGGATAAGATAATGATAATAATCTTATGCGCCACTGGCGCCCCTCGATCATTAGAGTATAGAGTTTAGTATACCCGCCCACCACCCCATCCCACCACCCCATCCCACCACCCATAGTATATTATGCGCCGCAGGCGCTGCATGACTACTGCTACTGCCCACATATATAATATGGATAAGATAATGATAATAATATTATGCGCCACAGGCGCCCCTCGATCATTAGAGTATAGAGTTTAGTATACCCGCCCACCACCCCATCCCACCACCCATAGTATCTTATGCGCCGCAGGCGCTGCATGACTACTGCTACTGCCCACATAAATAATATGGATAAGATAATGATAATAATCTTATGCGCCACAGGCGCCCCTCGATCATTAGAGTATAGAGTTTAGTATACACGCCCACCACCCCATCCCACCACCCATAGTATGTTATGCGCCGCAGGCGCTGCATGACTACTGCTACTGCCCACATAAATAATATGGATAAGATAATGATAATAATATTATGCGCCACAGGCGCCCCTCGATCATTAGAGTATAGAGTTTAGTATACCCGCCCACCACCCCATCCCACCACCCATAGTATCTTATGCGCCGCAGGCGCTGCATGACTACTGCTACTGCCCATATAAATAATATGGATAAGATAATGATAATAATCTTATGCGCCACAGGCGCCCCTCGATCATTAGAGTATAGAGTTTAGTATACCCGCCCACCACCCCATCCCACCACCCATAGTATATTATGCGCCGCAGGCGCTGCATGACTACTGCTACTGCCCACATAAATAATATGGATAAGATAATGATAATAATCTTATGCGCCACAGGCGCCACTCGATCATTAGAGTATAGAGTTTAGTATACACGCCCACCACCCCATCCCACCACCCATAGTATATTATGCGCCGCAGGCGCTGCATGACTACTGCTACTGCCCACATAAATAATATTGATAAGATAATGATAATAATCTTATGCGCCACAGGCGCCCCTCGATCATTAGAGTATAGAATTTAGTATACCCGCCCACCACCCCATCCCACCACCCATAGTATATTATGCGCCGCAGTCGCTGCATGACTACTGCTACTGCCCACATAAATAATATGGAGAAGATAATGATAATAATCTTATGCGCCACAGGCGCCCCTCGATCATTAGAGTATAGAGTTTAGTATACCCGCCCACCACCCCATCCCACCACCCATAGTATCTTATGCGCCGCAGGCGCTGCATGACTACTGCTACTGCCCACATAAATAATATGGATAAGATAATGATAATAATCTTATGCGCCACAGGCGCCCCTCGATCATTAGAGTATAGAGTTTAGTATACCCGCCCACCACCCCATCCCACCACCCATAGTATCTTATGCGCCGCAGGCGCTGCATGACTACTGCTACTGCCCACATAAATAATATGGATAAGATAATGATAATAATCTTATGCGCCACAGGCGCCCCTCGATCATTAGAGTATAGAGTTTAGTATACACGCCCACCTCCCCATCCCACCACCCCATCCCACCACCCATAGTATCTTATGCGCCGCAGGGGCTGCATGACTACTGCTACTGCCCACATAAATAATATGGATAAGATAATGATAATAATCTTATGCGCCACAGGCGCCCCTCGATCATTAGAGTATAGAGTTTAGTAAACCCGCCCACCACCCCATCCCACCACCCATAGTATCTTATGCGCCGCAGGCGCTGCATGACTACTGCTACTGCCCACATAAATAATATGGATAAGATAATGATAATAATCTTATGCGCCACAGGCGCCCCTCGATCATTAGAGTATAGAGTTTAGTATACCCGCCCACCACCCCATCCCACCACCCATAGTATCTTATGCGCCGCAGGCGCTGCATGACTACTGCTACTGCCCACATAAATAATATGGATAAGATAATGATAATAATCTTATGCGCCACAGGCGCCCCTCGATCATTAGAGTATAGAGTTTTGTATACCCGCCCACCACCCCATCCCACCACCCATAGTATATTATGCGCCGCAGGCGCTGCATGACTACTGCTACTGCCCACATAAATAATATGGATAATATAATGATAATAATATTATGCGCCACAGGCGCCCCTCGATCATTAGAGTATAGAGTTTAGTATGCCCGCCCACCCCCCCATCCCACCACCCATAGTATCTTATGCGCCGCAGGCGCTGCATGACTACTGCTACTGCCCACATAAATAATATGGATAAGATAATGATAATAATCTTATGCGCCACAGGCGCCCCTCGATCATTAGAGTATAGAGTTTAGTATACCCGCCCACCACCCCATCCCACCACCCATAGTATATTATGCGCCGCAGGCGCTGCATGACTACTGCTACTGCCCACATAAATAATATGGATAATATAATGATAATAATATTATGCGCCACAGGCGCCCCTCGATCATTAGAGTATAGAGTTTAGTATACCCGCCCACCACCCCATCCCACCACCCCATCCCACCACCCATAGTATATTATGCGCCGCAGGCGCTGCATGACTACTGCTACTGCCCACATATATAATATGGATAAGATAATGATAATAATATTATGCGCCACAGGCGCCCCTCGATCATTAGAGTATAGAGTTTAGTATACCCGCCCACCACCCCATCCCACCACCCATAGTATCTTATGCGCCGCAGGCGCTGCATGACTACTGCTACTGCCCACATAAATAATATGGATAAGATAATGATAATAATCTTATGCGCCACAGGCGCCCCTCGATCATTAGAGTATAGAGTTTAGTATACACGCCCACCACCCCATCCCACCACCCATAGTATGTTATGCGCCGCAGGCGCTGCATGACTACTGCTACTGCCCACATAAATAATATGGATAAGATAATGATAATAATATTATGCGCCACAGGCGCCCCTCGATCATTAGAGTATAGAGTTTAGTATACCCGCCCACCACCCCATCCCACCACCCCATAGTATCTTTATGCGCCGCAGGCGCTGCATGACTACTGCTACTCGCCCATATAAATAATATGGATAAGATAATGATAATAATCTTATGCGCCACAGGCGCCCCTCGATCATTAGAGTATAGAGTTTAGTATACCCCGCCCACCACCCCATCCCACCACCCATAGTATATTTATGCGCCGCAGGCGCTGCATGACTACTGCTACTGCCCACATAAATAATATGGATAAGATAATGATAATAATCTTATGCGCCACAGGCGCCACTCGATCATTAGAGTATAGAGTTTAGTATACACGCCCACCACCCATCCCACCACCCATAGTATATTATGCGCCGCAGGCGCTGCATGACTACTGCTACTGCCCACATAAATAATATTGATAAGATAATGATAATAATCTTATGCGCCACAGGCGCCCCTCGATCATTAGAGTATAGAATTTAGTATACCCGCCCACCACCCCATCCCACCACCCATAGTATATTATGCGCCGCAGTCCGCTGCATGACTACTGCTACTGCCCACATAAATAATATGGAGAAGATAATGATAATAATCTTATGCGCCACAGGCGCCCCTCGATCATTAGAGTATAGAGTTTAGTATACCCGCCCACCACCCCATCCCACCACCCATAGTATCTTATGCGCCGCAGGCGCTGCATGGACTACTGCTACTGCCCACATAAATAATATGGATAAGATAATGATAATAATCTTATGCGCCACAGGGCGCCCCTCGATCATTAGAGTATAGAGTTTAGTATACCCGCCCACCACCCCATCCCACCACCCATAGTATCTTATGCGCCGCAGGCGCTGCATGACTACTGCTACTGCCCACATAAATAATATGGATAAGATAATGATAATAATCTTATGCGCCACAGGCGCCCCTCGATCATTAGAGTATAGAGTTTAGTATACACGCCCACCTCCCCATCCCACCACCCCATCCCACCCACCCATAGTATCTTATGCGCCGCAGGGGCTGCATGACTACTGCTACTGCCCACATAAATAATATGGATAAGATAATGATAATAATCTTATGCGCCACAGGCGCCCCTCGATCATTAGAGTATAGAGTTTAGTAAACCCGCCCACCACCCCATCCCACCACCCATAGTATCTTATTGCGCCGCAGGCGCTGCATGACTACTGCTACTGCCCACATAAATAATATGGATAAGATAATGATAATAATCTTATGCGCCACAGGCGCCCCTCGATCATTAGAGTATAGAGTTTAGTATACCCGCCCACCACCCCATCCCACCACCCATAGTATCTTATGCGCCGCAGGCGCTGCATGACTACTGCTACTGCCCACATAAATAATATGGATAAGATAATGATAATAATCTTATGCGCCACAGGCGCCCCTCGATCATTAGAGTATAGAGTTTTGTATACCCGCCCACCACCCCCACCACCCATAGTATATTATGCGCCGCAGGCGCTGCATGACTACTGCTACTGCCCACATAAATAATATGGATAATATAATGATAATAATATTATGCGCCACAGGCGCCCCTCGATCATTAGAGTATAGAGTTTAGTATGCCCGCCCACCCCCCCATCCCACCACCCATAGTATCTTATGCGCCGCAGGCGCTGCATGACTACTGCTACTGCCCACATAAATAATATGGATAAGATAATGATAATAATCTTATGCGCCACAGGCGCCCCTCGATCATTAGAGTATAGAGTTTAGTATACCCGCCCACCACCCCATCCCACCACCCATAGTATATTATGCGCCGCAGGCGCTGCATGACTACTGCTACTGCCCACATAAATAATATGGATAATATAATGATAATAATATTATGCGCCACAGGCGCCCCTCGATCATTAGAGTATAGAGTTTAGTATACCCGCCCACCACCCCATCCCACCACCCATAGTATCTTATGCGCCGCAGGCGCTGCATGACTACCGCTACTGCCCACATAAATAATATGGATAAGATAATGATAATAATCTTATGCGCCACAGGCGCCCCTCGATCATTAGAGTATAGAGTTTAGTAAACCCGCCCACCACCCCATCCCACCATCCATAGTATCTTATGCACCGCAGGCGCTGCATGACTACTGCTACTGTCCACATAAATAATATGGATAAGATAATGATAATAATCTTATGCGCCACAGGCGCCCCTCGATCATTAGAGTATAGAGTTTAGTATACCCGCCCACCACCCCATCCCACCACCCCATCCCACCACCCATAGTATCTTATGCGCCGCAGGCGCTGCATGACTACTGCTACTGCCCACATAAATAATATGGATAAGATAATGATAATAATATTATGCGCCACAGGCGCCCCTCGATCATTAGAGTATAGAGTTTAGTATACCCACCCACCACCCCATCCCACCACCCATAGTATCTTATGCGCCGCAGGCGCTGCATGACTACTGCTACTGCCCACATAAATAATATGGATAAGATAATGATAATAATCTTATGCGCCACAGGCGCCCCTCGATCATTAGAGTATAGAGTTTAGTATACCCGCCCACCACCCCATCCCACCACCCATAGTATATTATGCGCCGCAGGCGCTGCATGACTACTGCTACTGCCCACATAAATAATATGGATAAGATAATGATAATAATCTTATGCGCCACAGGCGCCCCTCGATCATTAGAGTATAGAGTTTAGTATACACGCCCACCACCCATCCCACCACCCATAGTATATTATGCGCCGCAGGCGCTGCATGACTACTGCTACTGCCCACATAAATAATATTGATAAGATAATGATAATAATCTTATGCGCCACAGGCGCCCCTCGATCATTAGAGTATAGAGTTTAGTATACCCGCCCACCACCCCATCCCACCACCCATAGTATATTATGCGCCGCATGCGCTGCATGACTACTGCTACTGCCCACATAAATAATATGGATAAGATAATGATAATAATCTTATGCGCCACAGGCGCCCCTCGATCATTAGAGTATAGAGTTTAGTATACCCGCCCACCACCCCATCCCACCACCCATAGTATCTTATGCGCCGCAGGCGCTGCATGACTACTGCTACTGCCCACATAAATAATATGGATAAGATAATGATAATAATCTTATGCGCCACAGGCGCCCCTCGATCATTAGAGTATAGAGTTTAGTATACCCGCCCACCACCCCATCCCACCACCCATAGTATCTTATGCGCCGCAGGCGCTGCATGACTACTGCTACTGCCCACATAAATAATATGGATAAGATAATGATAATAATCTTATGCGCCACAGGCGCCCCTCGATCATTAGAGTATAGAGTTTAGTATACACGCCCACCACCCCATCCCACCACCCATAGTATATTATGCGCCGCAGGCGCTGCATGACTACTGCTACTGCCCACATATATAATATGGATAAGATAATGATAATAATATTATGCGCCACAGGCGCCCCTCGATCATTAGAGTATAGAGTTTAGTATACCCGCCCACCACCCCATCCCACCACCCATAGTATCTTATGCGCCGCAGGCGCTGCATGACTACTGCTACTGCCCACATAAATAATATGGATAAGATAATGATAATAATCTTATGCGCCACTGGCGCCCCTCGATCATTAGAGTATAGAGTTTAGTATACCCGCCCACCACCCCATCCCACCACCCATAGTATATTATGCGCCGCAGGCGCTGCATGACTACTGCTACTGCCCACATATATAATATGGATAAGATAATGATAATAATATTATGCGCCACAGGCGCCCCTCGATCATTAGAGTATAGAGTTTAGTATACCCGCCCACCACCCCATCCCACCACCCATAGTATCTTATGCGCCGCAGGCGCTGCATGACTACTGCTACTGCCCACATAAATAATATGGATAAGATAATGATAATAATCTTATGCGCCACAGGCGCCCCTCGATCATTAGAGTATAGAGTTTAGTATACACGCCCACCACCCCATCCCACCACCCATAGTATGTTATGCGCCGCAGGCGCTGCATGACTACTGCTACTGCCCACATAAATAATATGGATAAGATAATGATAATAATATTATGCGCCACAGGCGCCCCTCGATCATTAGAGTATAGAGTTTAGTATACCCGCCCACCACCCCATCCCACCACCCATAGTATCTTATGCGCCGCAGGCGCTGCATGACTACTGCTACTGCCCATATAAATAATATGGATAAGATAATGATAATAATCTTATGCGCCACAGGCGCCCCTCGGACATTAGAGTATAGAGTTTAGTATACCCGCCCACCACCCCATCCCACCACCCATAGTATATTATGCGCCGCAGGCGCTGCATGACTACTGCTACTGCCCACATAAATAATATGGATAAGATAATGATAATAATCTTATGCGCCACAGGCGCCCCTCGATCATTAGAGTATAGAGTTTAGTATACCCGCCCACCACCCCATCCCACCACCCATAGTATCTTATGCGCCGCAGGCGCTGCATGACTACTGCTACTGCCCACATAAATAATATGGATAAGATAATGATAATAATCTTATGCGCCACAGGCGCCACTCGATCATTAGAGTATAGAGTTTAGTATACACGCCCACCACCCCATCCCACCACCCATAGTATATTATGCGCCGCAGGCGCTGCATGACTACTGCTACTGCCCACATAAATAATATTGATAAGATAATGATAATAATCTTATGCGCCACAGGCGCCCCTCGATCATTAGAGTATAGAATTTAGTATACCCGCCCACCACCCCATCCCACCACCCATAGTATATTATGCGCCGCAGGCGCTGCATGACTACTGCTACTGCCCACATAAATAATATGGAGAAGATAATGATAATAATCTTATGCGCCACAGGCGCCCCTCGATCATTAGAGTATAGAGTTTAGTATACCCGCCCACCACCCCATCCCACCACCCATAGTATCTTATGCGCCGCAGGCGCTGCATGACTACTGCTACTGCCCACATAACTAATATGGATAAGATAATGATAATAATCTTATGCGCCACAGGCGCCCCTCGATCATTAGAGTATAGAGTTTAGTATACCCGCCCACCACCCCATCCCACCACCCATAGTATCTTATGCGCCGCAGGCGCTGCATGACTACTGCTACTGCCCACATAAATAATATGGATAAGATAATGATAATAATCTTATGCGCCACAGGCGCCCCTCGATCATTAGAGTATAGAGTTTAGTATACCCGCCCACCACCCCATCCCACCACCCATAGTATATTATGCGCCGCAGGCGCTGCATGACTACTGCTACTGCCCACATATATAATATGGATAAGATAATGATAATAATATTATACGCCACAGGCGCCCCTCGATCATTAGAGTATAGAGTTTAGTATACCCGCCCACCACCCCATCCCACCACCCATAGTATCTTATGCGCCGCAGGCGCTGCATGACTACTGCTACTGCCCACATAAATAATATGGATAAGATAATGATAATAATCTTATGCGCCACTGGCGCCCCTCGATCATTAGAGTATAGAGTTTAGTATACCCGCCCACCACCCCATCCCACCACCCCCATCCCACCACCCATAGTATATTATGCGCCGCAGGCGCTGCATGACTACTGCTACTGCCCACATATATAATATGGATAAGATAATGATAATAATATTATGCGCCACAGGCGCCCCTCGATCATTAGAGTATAGAGTTTAGTATACCCGCCCACCACCCCATCCCACCACCCATAGTATCTTATGCGCCGCAGGCGCTGCATGACTACTGCTACTGCCCACATAAATAATATGGATAAGATAATGATAATAATCTTATGCGCCACAGGCGCCCCTCGATCATTAGAGTATAGAGTTTAGTATACACGCCCACCACCCCATCCCACCACCCATAGTATGTTATGCGCCGCAGGCGCTGCATGACTACTGCTACTGCCCACATAAATAATATGGATAAGATAATGATAATAATATTATGCGCCACAGGCGCCCCTCGATCATTAGAGTATAGAGTTTAGTATACCCGCCCACCACCCCATCCCACCACCCATAGTATCTTATGCGCCGCAGGCGCTGCATGACTACTGCTACTGCCCATATAAATAATATGGATAAGATAATGATAATAATCTTATGCGCCACAGGCGCCCCTCGATCATTAGAGTATAGAGTTTAGTATACCCGCCCACCACCCCATCCCACCACCCATAGTATATTATGCGCCGCAGGCGCTGCATGACTACTGCTACTGCCCACATAAATAATATGGATAAGATAATGATAATAATCTTATGCGCCACAGGCGCCACTCGATCATTAGAGTATAGAGTTTAGTATACACGCCCACCACCCCATCCCACCACCCATAGTATATTATGCGCCGCAGGCGCTGCATGACTACTGCTACTGCCCACATAAATAATATTGATAAGATAATGATAATAATCTTATGCGCCACAGGCGCCCCTCGATCATTAGAGTATAGAATTTAGTATACCCGCCCACCACCCCATCCCACCACCCATAGTATATTATGCGCCGCAGTCGCTGCATGACTACTGCTACTGCCCACATAAATAATATGGAGAAGATAATGATAATAATCTTATGCGCCACAGGCGCCCCTCGATCATTAGAGTATAGAGTTTAGTATACCCGCCCACCACCCCATCCCACCACCCATAGTATCTTATGCGCCGCAGGCGCTGCATGACTACTGCTACTGCCCACATAAATAATATGGATAAGATAATGATAATAATCTTATGCGCCACAGGCGCCCCTCGATCATTAGAGTATAGAGTTTAGTATACCCGCCCACCACCCCATCCCACCACCCATAGTATCTTATGCGCCGCAGGCGCTGCATGACTACTGCTACTGCCCACATAAATAATATGGATAAGATAATGATAATAATCTTATGCGCCACAGGCGCCCCTCGATCATTAGAGTATAGAGTTTAGTATACACGCCCACCTCCCCATCCCACCACCCCATCCCACCACCCATAGTATCTTATGCGCCGCAGGGGCTGCATGACTACTGCTACTGCCCACATAAATAATATGGATAAGATAATGATAATAATCTTATGCGCCACAGGCGCCCCTCGATCATTAGAGTATAGAGTTTAGTAAACCCGCCCACCACCCCATCCCACCACCCATAGTATCTTATGCGCCGCAGGCGCTGCATGACTACTGCTACTGCCCACATAAATAATATGGATAAGATAATGATAATAATCTTATGCGCCACAGGCGCCCCTCGATCATTAGAGTATAGAGTTTAGTATACCCGCCCACCACCCCATCCCACCACCCATAGTATCTTATGCGCCGCAGGCGCTGCATGACTACTGCTACTGCCCACATAAATAATATGGATAAGATAATGATAATAATCTTATGCGCCACAGGCGCCCCTCGATCATTAGAGTATAGAGTTTTGTATACCCGCCCACCACCCCATCCCACCACCCATAGTATATTATGCGCCGCAGGCGCTGCATGACTACTGCTACTGCCCACATAAATAATATGGATAATATAATGATAATAATATTATGCGCCACAGGCGCCCCTCGATCATTAGAGTATAGAGTTTAGTATGCCCGCCCACCCCCCCATCCCACCACCCATAGTATCTTATGCGCCGCAGGCGCTGCATGACTACTGCTACTGCCCACATAAATAATATGGATAAGATAATGATAATAATCTTATGCGCCACAGGCGCCCCTCGATCATTAGAGTATAGAGTTTAGTATACCCGCCCACCACCCCATCCCACCACCCATAGTATATTATGCGCCGCAGGCGCTGCATGACTACTGCTACTGCCCACATAAATAATATGGATAATATAATGATAATAATATTATGCGCCACAGGCGCCCCTCGATCATTAGAGTATAGAGTTTAGTATACCCGCCCACCACCCCATCCCACCACCCATAGTATCTTATGCGCCGCAGGCGCTGCATGACTACCGCTACTGCCCACATAAATAATATGGATAAGATAATGATAATAATCTTATGCGCCACAGGCGCCCCTCGATCATTAGAGTATAGAGTTTAGTAAACCCGCCCACCACCCCATCCCACCATCCATAGTATCTTATGCACCGCAGGCGCTGCATGACTACTGCTACTGTCCACATAAATAATATGGATAAGATAATGATAATAATCTTATGCGCCACAGGCGCCCCTCGATCATTAGAGTATAGAGTTTAGTATACCCGCCCACCACCCCATCCCACCACCCCATCCCACCACCCATAGTATCTTATGCGCCGCAGGCGCTGCATGACTACTGCTACTGCCCACATAAATAATATGGATAAGATAATGATAATAATATTATGCGCCACAGGCGCCCCTCGATCATTAGAGTATAGAGTTTAGTATACCCACCCACCACCCCATCCCACCACCCATAGTATCTTATGCGCCGCAGGCGCTGCATGACTACTGCTACTGCCCACATAAATAATATGGATAAGATAATGATAATAATCTTATGCGCCACAGGCGCCCCTCGATCATTAGAGTATAGAGTTTAGTATACCCGCCCACCACCCCATCCCACCACCCATAGTATATTATGCGCCGCAGGCGCTGCATGACTACTGCTACTGCCCACATAAATAATATGGATAAGATAATGATAATAATCTTATGCGCCACAGGCGCCCCTCGATCATTAGAGTATAGAGTTTAGTATACACGCCCACCACCCCATCCCACCACCCATAGTATATTATGCGCCGCAGGCGCTGCATGACTACTGCTACTGCCCACATAAATAATATTGATAAGATAATGATAATAATCTTATGCGCCACAGGCGCCCCTCGATCATTAGAGTATAGAGTTTAGTATACCCGCCCACCACCCCATCCCACCACCCATAGTATATTATGCGCCGCATGCGCTGCATGACTACTGCTACTGCCCACATAAATAATATGGATAAGATAATGATAATAATCTTATGCGCCACAGGCGCCCCTCGATCATTAGAGTATAGAGTTTAGTATACCCGCCCACCACCCCATCCCACCACCCATAGTATCTTATGCGCCGCAGGCGCTGCATGACTACTGCTACTGCCCACATAAATAATATGGATAAGATAATGATAATAATCTTATGCGCCACAGGCGCCCCTCGATCATTAGAGTATAGAGTTTAGTATACCCGCCCACCACCCCATCCCACCACCCATAGTATCTTATGCGCCGCAGGCGCTGCATGACTACTGCTACTGCCCACATAAATAATATGGATAAGATAATGATAATAATCTTATGCGCCACAGGCGCCCCTCGATCATTAGAGTATAGAGTTTAGTATACACGCCCACCACCCCATCCCACCACCCATAGTATATTATGCGCCGCAGGCGCTGCATGACTACTGCTACTGCCCACATATATAATATGGATAAGATAATGATAATAATATTATGCGCCACAGGCGCCCCTCGATCATTAGAGTATAGAGTTTAGTATACCCGCCCACCACCCCATCCCACCACCCATAGTATCTTATGCGCCGCAGGCGCTGCATGACTACTGCTACTGCCCACATAAATAATATGGATAAGATAATGATAATAATCTTATGCGCCACTGGCGCCCCTCGATCATTAGAGTATAGAGTTTAGTATACCCGCCCACCACCCCATCCCACCACCCATAGTATATTATGCGCCGCAGGCGCTGCATGACTACTGCTACTGCCCACATATATAATATGGATAAGATAATGATAATAATATTATGCGCCACAGGCGCCCCTCGATCATTAGAGTATAGAGTTTAGTATACCCGCCCACCACCCCATCCCACCACCCATAGTATCTTATGCGCCGCAGGCGCTGCATGACTACTGCTACTGCCCACATAAATAATATGGATAAGATAATGATAATAATCTTATGCGACACAGGCGCCCCTCGATCATTAGAGTATAGAGTTTAGTATACACGCCCACCACCCCATCCCACCACCCATAGTATGTTATGCGCCGCAGGCGCTGCATGACTACTGCTACTGCCCACATAAATAATATGGATAAGATAATGATAATAATATTATGCGCCACAGGCGCCCCTCGATCATTAGAGTATAGAGTTTAGTATACCCGCCCACCACCCCATCCCACCACCCATAGTATCTTATGCGCCGCAGGCGCTGCATGACTACTGCTACTGCCCATATAAATAATATGGATAAGATAATGATAATAATCTTATGCGCCACAGGCGCCCCTCGGACATTAGAGTATAGAGTTTAGTATACCCGCCCACCACCCCATCCCACCACCCATAGTATATTATGCGCCGCAGGCGCTGCATGACTACTGCTACTGCCCACATAAATAATATGGATAAGATAATGATAATAATCTTATGCGCCACAGGCGCCACTCGATCATTAGAGTATAGAGTTTAGTATACACGCCCACCACCCCATCCTACCACCCATAGTATATTATGCGCCGCAGGCGCTGCATGACTACTGCTACTGCCCACATAAATAATATTGATAAGATAATGATAATAATCTTATGCGCCACAGGCGCCCCTCGATCATTAGAGTATAGAATTTAGTATACCCGCCCACCACCCCATCCCACCACCCATAGTATATTATGCGCCGCAGGCGCTGCATGACTACTGCTACTGCCCACATAAATAATATGGAGAAGATAATGATAATAATCTTATGCGCCACAGGCGCCCCTCGATCATTAGAGTATAGAGTTTAGTATACCCGCCCACCACCCCATCCCACCACCCATAGTATCTTATGCGCCGCAGGCGCTGCATGACTACTGCTACTGCCCACATAAATAATATGGATAAGATAATGATAATAATCTTATGCGCCACAGGCGCCCCTCGATCATTAGAGTATAGAGTTTAGTATACCCGCCCACCACCCCATCCCACCACCCATAGTATCTTATGCGCCGCAGGCGCTGCATGACTACTGCTACTGCCCACATAAATAATATGGATAAGATAATGATAATAATCTTATGCGCCACAGGCGCCCCTCGATCATTAGAGTATAGAGTTTAGTATACACGCCCACCTCCCCATCCCACCACCCATAGTATCTTATGCGCCGCAGGCGCTGCATGACTACTGCTACTGCCCACATAAATAATATGGATAAGATAATGATAATAATCTTATGCGCCACAGGCGCCCCTCGATCATTAGAGTATAGAGTTTAGTAAACCCGCCCACCACCCCATCCCACCACCCATAGTATCTTATGCGCCGCAGGCGTTGCATGACTACTGCTACTGCCCACATAAATAATATGGATAAGATAATGATAATAATCTTATGCGCCACAGGCGCCCCTCGATCATTAGAGTATAGAGTTTAGTATACCCGCCCACCACCCCATCCCACCACCCATAGTATCTTATGCGCTGCAGGCGCTGCATGACTACTGCTACTGCCCACATATATAATATGGATAAGATAATGATAATAATATTATGCGCCACAGGCGCCCCTCGATCATTAGAGTATAGAGTTTAGTATACCCGCCCACCACCCCATCCCACCACCCATAGTATCTTATGCGCCGCAGGCGCTGCATGACTACTGCTACTGCCCACATAAATAATATGGATAAGATAATGATAATAATCTTATGCGCCACAGGCGCCCCTCGATCATTAGAGTATAGAGTTTAGTATACACGCCCACCACCCCATCCCACCACCCATAGTATGTTATGCGCCGCAGGCGCTGCATGACTACTGCTACTGCCCACATAAATAATATGGATAAGATAATGATAATAATATTATGCGCCACAGGCGCCCCTCGATCATTAGAGTATAGAGTTTAGTATACCCGCCCACCACCCCATCCCACCACCCATAGTATCTTATGCGCCGCAGGCGCTGCATGACTACTGCTACTGCCCACATAAATAATATGGATAAGATAATGATAATAATCTTATGCGCCACAGGCGCCCCTCGATCATTAGAGTATAGAGTTTAGTATACACGCCCACCACCCCATCCCACCACCCATAGTATATTATGCGCCGCAGGCGCTGCATGACTACTGCTACTGCCCACATATATAATATGGATAAGATAATGATAATAATATTATGCGCCACAGGCGCCCCTCGATCATTAGAGTATAGAGTTTAGTATACCCGCCCACCACCCCATCCCACCACCCATAGTATCTTATGCGCCGCAGGCGCTGCATGACTACTGCTACTGCCCACATAAATAATATGGATAAGATAATGATAATAATCTTATGCGCCACTGGCGCCCCTCGATCATTAGAGTATAGAGTTTAGTATACCCGCCCACCACCCCATCCCACCACCCATAGTATATTATGCGCCGCAGGCGCTGCATGACTACTGCTACTGCCCACATATATAATATGGATAAGATAATGATAATAATATTATGCGCCACAGGCGCCCCTCGATCATTAGAGTATAGAGTTTAGTATACCCGCCCACCACCCCATCCCACCACCCATAGTATCTTATGCGCCGCAGGCGCTGCATGACTACTGCTACTGCCCACATAAATAATATGGATAAGATAATGATAATAATCTTATGCGCCACAGGCGCCCCTCGATCATTAGAGTATAGAGTTTAGTATACACGCCCACCACCCCATCCCACCACCCATAGTATGTTATGCGCCGCAGGCGCTGCATGACTACTGCTACTGCCCACATAAATAATATGGATAAGATAATGATAATAATATTATGCGCCACAGGCGCCCCTCGATCATTAGAGTATAGAGTTTAGTATACCCGCCCACCACCCCATCCCACCACCCATAGTATCTTATGCGCCGCAGGCGCTGCATGACTACTGCTACTGCCCATATAAATAATATGGATAAGATAATGATAATAATCTTATGCGCCACAGGCGCCCCTCGGACATTAGAGTATAGAGTTTAGTATACCCGCCCACCACCCCATCCCACCACCCATAGTATATTATGCGCCGCAGGCGCTGCATGACTACTGCTACTGCCCCACATAAATAATATGGATAAGATAATGATAATAATCTTATGCGCCACAGGCGCCACTCGATCATTAGAGTATAGAGTTTAGTATACACGCCCACCACCCCATCCTACCACCCATAGTATATTATGCGCCGCAGGCGCTGCATGACTACTGCTACTGCCCACATAAATAATATTGATAAGATAATGATAATAATCTTATGCGCCACAGGCGCCCCTCGATCATTAGAGTATAGAATTTAGTATACCCGCCCACCACCCCATCCCACCACCCATAGTATATTATGCGCCGCAGGCGCTGCATGACTACTGCTACTGCCCACATAAATAATATGGAGAAGATAATGATAATAATCTTATGCGCCACAGGCGCCCCTCGATCATTAGAGTATAGAGTTTAGTATACCCGCCCACCACCCCATCCCACCACCCATAGTATCTTATGCGCCGCAGGCGCTGCATGACTACTGCTACTGCCCACATAAATAATATGGATAAGATAATGATAATAATCTTATGCGCCACAGGCGCCCCCTCGATCATTAGAGTATAGAGTTTAGTATACCCGCCCACCACCCCATCCCACCACCCATAGTATCTTATGCGCCGCAGGCGCTGCATGACTACTGCTACTGCCCACATAAATAATATGGATAAGATAATGATAATAATCTTATGCGCCACAGGCGCCCCTCGATCATTAGAGTATAGAGTTTAGTATACACGCCCACCTCCCCATCCCACCACCCATAGTATCTTATGCGCCGCAGGCGCTGCATGACTACTGCTACTGCCCACATAAATAATATGGATAAGATAATGATAATAATCTTATGCGCCACAGGCGCCCCTCGTTCATTAGAGTATAGAGTTTAGTAAACCCGCCCACCACCCCATCCCACCACCCATAGTATCTTATGCGCCGCAGGCGCTGCATGACTACTGCTACTGCCCACATAAATAATATGGATATGATAATGATAATAATCTTATGCGCCACAGGCGCCCCTCGATCATTAGAGTATAGAGTTTAGTATACCCGCCCACCACCCCATCCCACCACCCATAGTATCTTATGCGCTGCAGGCGCTGCATGACTACTGCTACTGCCCACATAAATAATATGGATAAGATAATGATAATAATCTTATGCGCCACAGGCGCCCCTCGATCATTAGAGTATAGAGTTTAGTATACCCGCCCACCACCCCATCCCACCCCCCATCCCACCACCCATAGTATATTATGCGCCGCAGGCGCTGCATGACTACTGCTACTTGCCCACATAAATAATATGGATAATATAATGATAATAATATTATGCGCCACAGGCGCCCCATCGATCATTAGAGTATAGAGTTTAGTATACCCCGCCCACCACCCCATCCCACCACCCATAGTATCTTATGCGCCGCAGGCGCTGCATGACTACTGCTACTGCCCACATAAATAATATGGATAAGATAATGATAATAATCTTATGCGCCACAGGCGCCCCTCGATCATTAGAGTATAGAGTTTAGTATACACGCCCACCTCCCCATCCCACCACCCATAGTATCTTATGCGCCGCAGGCGCTGCATGACTACTGCTACTGCCCACATAAATAATATGGATAAGATAATGATAATAATCTTATGCGCCACAGGCGCCCCTCGATCATTAGAGTATAGAGTTTAGTAAACCCGCCCACCACCCCATCCCACCACCCATAGTATCTTATGCGCCGCAGGCGCTGCATGACTACTGCTACTGCCCACATAAATAATATGGATAAGATAATGATAATAATCTTATGCGCCACAGGCGCCCCTCGATCATTAGAGTATAGAGTTTAGTATACCCGCCCACCACCCCCATCCCACCACCCATAGTATCTTATGCGCTGCAGGCGCTGCATGACTACTGCTACTGCCCACATAAATAATATGGATAAGATAATGATAATAATCTTATGCGCCACAGGCGCCCCTCGATCATTAGAGTATAGAGTTTAGTATACCCGCCCACCACCCCATCCCACCACCCATAGTATATTATGCGCCGCAGGCGCTGCATGACTACTGCTACTGCCCACATAAATAATATGGATAATATAATGATAATAATATTATGCGCCACAGGCGCCCCTCGATCATTAGAGTATAGAGTTTAGTATACCCGCCCACCACCCCATCCCACCACCCATAGTATCTTATGCGCCGCAGGCGCTGCATGACTACTGCTACTGCCCACATAAATAATATGGATAAGATAATGATAATAATCTTATGCGCCACAGGCGCCACTCGATCATTAGAGTATAGAGTTTAGTATACACGCCACCACCCCATCCCACACCCATAGTATATTATGCGCCGCAGGCGCTGCATGACTACTGCTACTGCCCACATAAATAATATTGATAAGATAATGATAATAATCTTATGCGCCACAGGCGCCCCTCGATCATTAGAGTATAGAATTTAGTATACCCGCCCACCACCCCATCCCACCACCCATAGTATATTATGCGCCGCAGGCGCTGCATGACTACTGCTACTGCCCACATAAATAATATGGAGAAGATAATGATAATAATCTTATGCGCCACAGGCGCCCCTCGATCATTAGAGTATAGAGTTTAGTATACCCGCCCACCACCCCATCCCACCACCCACCCATAGTATCTTATGCGCCGCAGGCGCTGCATGACTACTGCTACTGCCCACATAACTAATATGGATAAGATAATGATAATAATCTTATGCGCCACAGGCGCCCCTCGATCATTAGAGTATAGAGTTTAGTATACCCGCCCACCACCCCATCCCACCACCCATAGTATCTTATGCGCCGCAGGCGCTGCATGACTACTGCTACTGCCCACATAAATAATATGGATAAGATAATGATAATAATCTTATGCGCCACAGGCGCCCCTCGATCATTAGAGTATAGAGTTTAGTATACCCGCCCACCACCCCATCCCACCACCCATAGTATATATGCGCCGCAGGCGCTGCATGACTACTGCTACTGCCCACATATATAATATGGATAAGATAATGATAATAATATTATGCGCCACAGGCGCCCCCTCGATCATTAGAGTATAGAGTTTAGTATACCCGCCCACCACCCCATCCCACCACCCATAGTATCTTATGCGCCGCAGGCGCTGCATGACTACTGCTACTGCCCACATAAATAATATGGATAAGATAATGATAATAATCTTATGCGCCACTGGCGCCCCTCGATCATTAGAGTATAGAGTTTAGTATACCCGCCCACCACCCCATCCCACCACCCCCATCCCACCACCCATAGTATATTATGCGCCGCAGGCGCTGCATGACTACTGCTACTGCCCACATATATAATATGGATAAGATAATGATAATAATATTATGTCGCCACAGGCGCCCCTCGATCATTAGAGTATAGAGTTTAGTATACCCGCCCACCACCCCATCCCACCACCCATAGTATCTTATGCGCCGCAGGCGCTGCATGACTACTGCTACTGCCCACATAAATAATATGGATAAGATAATGATAATAATCTTATGCGCCACAGGCGCCCCTCGATCATTAGAGTATAGAGTTTAGTATACACGCCCACCACCCCATCCACCACCCATAGTATGTTATGCGCCGCAGGCGCTGCATGACTACTGCTACTGCCCACATAAATAATATGGATAAGATATGATAATAATATTATGCGCCACAGGCGCCCCTCGATCATTAGAGTATAGAGTTTAGTATACCCGCCCACCACCCCATCCCACCACCCATAGTATCTTTATGCGCCGCAGGCGCTGCATGACTACTGCTACTGCCCATATAAATAATATGGATAAGATAATGATAATAATCTTATGCGCCACAGGCGCCCCTCGATCATTAGAGTATAGAGTTTAGTATACCCGCCCACCACCCCATCCCACCACCCATAGTATATTATGCGCCGCAGGCGCTGCATGACTACTGCTACTGCCCACATAAATAATATGGATAAGATAATGATAATAATCTTATGCGCCACAGGCGCCACTCGATCATTAGAGTATAGAGTTTAGTATACCACGCCCACCACCCCATCCCACCACCCATAGTATCTTATGCGCCGCAGGCGCTGCATGACTACTGGCTACTGCCCACATAAATAATATTGATAAGATAATGATAATAATCTTATGCGCCACAGGCGCCCCTCGATCATTAGAGTATAGAATTTAGTATACCGCCCCACCACCCCATCCCACCACCCATAGTATATTATGCGCCGCAGTCGCTGCGGTGACTAACTGCTACCTGCCCACATAAATAATATGGAGAAGATAATGATAATAATCTTATGCGCCACAGGCGCCCCTCGATCATTAGAGTATAGAGTTTAGTATACCCGCCCACCACCCCATCCCACCACCCATAGTATCTTATGCGCCGCAGGCGCTGCATGACTACTGCTACTGCCCACATAAATAATATGGATAAGATAATGATAATAATCTTATGCGCCACAGGCGCCCCTCGATCATTAGAGTATAGAGTTTAGTATACCCGCCCACCACCCCATCCCACCACCCATAGTATCTTATGCGCCGCAGGCGCTGCATGACTACTGCTACTGCCCACATAAATAATATGGATAAGATAATGATAATAATCTTATGCGCCACAGGCGCCCCTCGATCATTAGAGTATAGAGTTTAGTATACACGCCACCTCCCCATCCCACCCACCATAGTATCTTATGCGCCGCAGGCGCTGCATGACTACTGCTACTGCCCACATAAATAATATGGATAAGATAATGATAAAAATCTTATGCGCCACAGGCGCCCCTCGATCATTAGAGTATAGAGTTTAGTAAACCCGCCCACCACCCCATCCCACCACCCATAGTATCTTATGCGCCGCAGGCGCTGCATGACTACTGCTACTGCCCACATAAATAATATGGATAAGATAATGATAATAATCTTATTGCGCCACAGGCGCCCCTCGATCATTAGAGTATAGAGTTTAGTATACCCGCCCACCACCCCATCCCACCACCCATAGTATCTTATGCGCCGCAGGCGCTGCATGACTACTGCTACTGCCCACATAAATAATATGGATAAGATAATGATAATAATCTTATGCGCCACAGGCGCCCCTCGATCATTAGAGTATAGAGTTTAGTATACCCGCCCACCCACCCCATCCCCACCACCCATAGTATATTATGCGCCGCAGGCGCTGCATGACTACTGCTACTCGCCCACATAAATAATATGGATAATATAATGATAATAATATTATGCGCCACAGGCGCCCCTCGATCATTAGAGTATAGAGTTTAGTATGCCCGCCCACCCCCCCATCCCACCACCCATAGTATCTTATGCGCCGCAGGCGCTGCATGACTACTGCTACTGCCCACATAAATAATATGGATAAGATAATGATAATAATCTTATGCGCCACAGGCGCCCCTCGATCATTAGAGTATAGAGTTTAGTATTACCCGCCCACCACCCCATCCCACCACCCATAGTATATTATGCGCCGCAGGCGCTGCATGACTACTGCTACTGCCCACATAAATAATATGGATAATATAATGATAATAATATTATGCGCCACAGGCGCCCCTCGATCATTAGAGTATAGAGTTTAGTATACCCGCCCACCACCCCCATCCCACCACCCATAGTATCTTATGCGCCGCAGGCGCTGCATGACTACCGCTACTGCCCACATAAATAATATGGATAAGATAATGATAATAATCTTATGCGCCACAGGCGCCCCCTCGATCATTAGAGTATAGAGTTTAGTAAACCCCGCCCACCACCCCATCCCACCATCCCATAGTATCTTATGCACCGCAGGCGCTGCATGACTACTGCTACTGTCCACATAAATAATATGGATAAGATAATGATAATAATCTTATGCGCCACAGGCGCCCCTCGATCATTAGAGTATAGAGTTTAGTATACCCGCCCACCACCCCATCCCACCACCCCATCCCACCACCCATAGTATCTTATGCGCCGCAGGCGCTGCATGACTACTGCTACTGCCCACATAAATAATATGGATAAGATAATGATAATAATATTATGCGCCACAGGCGCCCCTCGATCATTAGAGTATAGAGTTTAGTATACCCACCCACCACCCCATCCCACCACCCATAGTATCTTATGCGCCGCAGGCGCTGCATGACTACTGCTACTGCCCACATAAATAATTAATGATAATAATCTTATGCGCCACAGGCGCCCCTCGATCATTAGAGTATAGAGTTTAGTATACCCGCCCACCACCCCATCCCACCACCCATAGTATATTATGCGCCGCAGGCGCTGCATGACTACTGCTACTGCCCACATAAATAATATGGATAAGATAATGATAATAATCTTATGCGCCACAGGCGCCCCTCGATCATTAGAGTATAGAGTTTAGTATACACGCCCACCACCCCCATCCCACCACCCATAGTATATTATGCGCCGCAGGCGCTGCATGACTACTGCTACTGCCCACATAAATAATATTGATAAGATAATGATAATAATCTTATGCGCCACAGGCGCCCCTCGATCATTAGAGTATAGAGTTTAGTATACCCCGCCCACCACCCCATCCCACCACCCATAGTATATTATGCGCCGCATGCGCTGCATGACTACTGCTACTGCCCACATAAATAATATGGATAAGATAATGATAATAATCTTATGCGCCACAGGCGCCCCTCGATCATTAGAGTATAGAGTTTAGTATACCCGCCCACCACCCCATCCCACCACCCATAGTATCTTATGCGCCGCAGGCGCAGCATGACTACTGCTACTGCCCACATAAATAATATGGATAAGATAATGATAATAATCTTATGCGCCACAGGCGCCCCTCGATCATTAGAGTATAGAGTTTAGTATACCCGCCCACCACCCCATCCCACCACCCATAGTATCTTATGCGCCGCAGGCGCTGCATGACTACTGCTACTGCCCACATAAATAATATGGATAAGATAATGATAATAATCTTATGCGCCACAGGCGCCCCTCGATCATTAGAGTATAGAGTTTAGTATACACGCCCACCACCCCCATCCCACCACCCATAGTATATTATGCGCCGCAGGCGCTGCATGACTACTGCTACTGCCCACATATATAATATGGATAAGATAATGATAATAATATTATGCGCCACAGGCGCCCCTCGATCATTAGAGTATAGAGTTTAGTATACCCGCCCACCACCCCATCCCACCACCCATAGTATCTTATGCGCCGCAGGCGCTGCATGACTACTGCTACTGCCCACATAAATAATATGGATAAGATAATGATAATAATCTTATGCGCCACTGGCGCCCCTCGATCATTAGAGTATAGAGTTTAGTATACCCGCCCACCACCCCATCCCACCACCCATAGTATATTATGCGCCGCAGGCGCTGCATGACTACTGCTACTGCCCACATATATAATATGGATAAGATAATGATAATAATATTATGCGCCACAGGCGCCCCTCGATCATTAGAGTATAGAGTTTAGTATACCCCGCCCACCACCCCATCCCCACCACCCATAGTATCTTATGCGCCGCAGGCGCTGCATGACTACTGCTACTGCCCACATAAATAATATGGATAAGATAATGATAATAATCTTATGCGCCACAGGCGCCCCTCGATCATTAGAGTATAGAGTTTAGTATACACGCCCACCACCCCATCCCACCACCCATAGTATGTTATGCGCCGCAGGCGCTGCATGACTACTGCTACTGCCCACATAAATAATATGGATAAGATAATGATAATAATATTATGCGCCACAGGCGCCCCTCGATCATTAGAGTATAGAGTTTAGTATACCCGCCCACCACCCCCATCCCACCACCCATAGTATCTTATGCGCCGCAGGCGCTGCATGACTACTGCTACTGCCCATATAAATAATATGGATAAGATAATGATAATAATCTTATGCGCCACAGGCGCCCCTCGGACATTAGAGTATAGAGTTTAGTATACCCGCCCACCACCCCATCCCACCACCCATAGTATATTATGCGCCGCAGGCGCTGCATGACTACTGCTACTGCCCACATAAATAATATGGATAAGATAATGATAATAATCTTATGCGCCACAGGCGCCACTCGATCATTAGAGTATAGAGTTTAGTATACACGCCCACCACCCCATCCTATCACCCATAGTATATTATGCGCCGCAGGCGCTGCATGACTACTGCTACTGCCCACATAAATAATATTGATAAGATAATGATAATAATCTTATGCGCCACAGGCGCCCCTCGATCATTAGAGTATAGAATTTAGTATACCCGCCCACCACCCCATCCCACCACCCATAGTATATTATGCGCCGCAGGCGCTGCATGACTACTGCTACTGCCCACATAAATAATATGGAGAAGATAATGATAATAATCTTATGCGCCACAGGCGCCCCTCGATCATTAGAGTATAGAGTTTAGTATACCCGCCCACCACCCCATCCCACCACCCATAGTATCTTATGCGCCGCAGGCGCTGCATGACTACTGCTACTGCCCACATAAATAATATGGATAAGATAATGATAATAATCTTATGCGCCACAGGCGCCCCTCGATCATTAGAGTATAGAGTTTAGTATACCCGCCCACCACCCCATCCCACCACCCATAGTATCTTATGCGCCGCAGGCGCTGCATGACTACTTACTGCCCACATAAATAATATGGATAAGATAATGATAATAATCTTATGCGCCACAGGCGCCCCTCGATCATTAGAGTATAGAGTTTAGTATACACGCCCACCTCCCCATCCCACCACCCATAGTATCTTATGCGCCGCAGGCGCTGCATGACTACTGCTACTGCCCACATAAATAATATGGATAAGATAATGATAATAATCTTATGCGCCACAGGCGCCCCTCGATCATTAGAGTATAGAGTTTAGTAAACCCGCCCACCACCCCATCCCACCACCCATAGTATCTTATGCGCCGCAGGCGCTGCATGACTACTGCTACTGCCCACATAAATAATATGGATAAGATAATGATAATAATCTTATGCGCCACAGGCGCCCCTCGATCATTAGAGTATAGAGTTTAGTATACCCGCCCACCACCCCATCCCACCACCCATAGTATCTTATGCGCTGCAGGCGCTGCATGACTACTGCTACTGCCCACATAAATAATATGGATAAGATAATGATAATAATCTTATGCGCCACAGGCGCCCCTCGATCATTAGAGTATAGAGTTTAGTATACCCGCCCACCACCCCATCCCACCACCCATAGTATATTATGCGCCGCAGGCGCTGCATGACTACTGCTACTGCCCACATAAATAATATGGATAATATAATGATAATAATATTATGCGCCACAGGCGCCCCTCGATCATTAGAGTATAGAGTTTAGTATACCCGCCCACCACCCCATCCCACCACCCATAGTATCTTATGCGCCGCAGGCGCTGCATGACTACTGCTACTGCCCACATAAATAATATGGATAAGATAATGATAATAATCTTATGCGCCACAGGCGCCACTCGATCATTAGAGTATAGAGTTTAGTATACACGCCCACCACCCCATCCCACCACCCATAGTATATTATGCGCCGCAGGCGCTGCATGACTACTGCTACTGCCCACATAAATAATATTGATAAGATAATGATAATAATCTTATGCGCCACAGGCGCCCCTCGATCATTAGAGTATAGAATTTAGTATACCCGCCCACCACCCCATCCCACCACCCATAGTATATTATGCGCCGCAGGCGCTGCATGACTACTGCTACTGCCCACATAAATAATATGGAGAAGATAATGATAATAATCTTATGCGCCACAGGCGCCCCTCGATCATTAGAGTATAGAGTTTAGTATACCCGCCCACCACCCCATCCCACCACCCATAGTATCTTATGCGCCGCAGGCGCTGCATGACTACTGCTACTGCCCACATAACTAATATGGATAAGATAATGATAATAATCTTATGCGCCACAGGCGCCCCTCGATCATTAGAGTATAGAGTTTAGTATACCCGCCCACCACCCCATCCCACCACCCATAGTATCTTATGCGCCGCAGGCGCTGCATGACTACTGCTACTGCCCACATAAATAATATGGATAAGATAATGATAATAATCTTATGCGCCACAGGCGCCCCTCGATCATTAGAGTATAGAGTTTAGTATACCCGCCCACCACCCCATCCCACCACCCATAGTATATTATGCGCCGCAGGCGCTGCATGACTACTGCTACTGCCCACATATATAATATGGATAAGATAATGATAATAATATTATGCGCCACAGGCGCCCCTCGATCATTAGAGTATAGAGTTTAGTATACCCGCCCACCACCCCATCCCACCACCCATAGTATCTTATGCGCCGCAGGCGCTGCATGACTACTGCTACTGCCCACATAAATAATATGGATAAGATAATGATAATAATCTTATGCGCCACTGGCGCCCCTCGATCATTAGAGTATAGAGTTTAGTATACCCGCCCACCACCCCATCCCACCACCCATAGTATATTATGCGCCGCAGGCGCTGCATGACTACTGCTACTGCCCACATATATAATATGGATAAGATAATGATAATAATATTATGCGCCACAGGCGCCCCTCGATCATTAGAGTATAGAGTTTAGTATACCCGCCCACCACCCCATCCCACCACCCATAGTATCTTATGCGCCGCAGGCGCTGCATGACTACTGCTACTGCCCACATAAATAATATGGATAAGATAATGATAATAATCTTATGCGCCACAGGCGCCCCTCGATCATTAGAGTATAGAGTTTAGTATACACGCCCACCACCCCATCCCACCACCCATAGTATGTTATGCGCCGCAGGCGCTGCATGACTACTGCTACTGCCCACATAAATAATATGGATAAGATAATGATAATAATATTATGCGCCACAGGCGCCCCTCGATCATTAGAGTATAGAGTTTAGTATACCCGCCCACCACCCCATCCCACCACCCATAGTATCTTATGCGCCGCAGGCGCTGCATGACTACTGCTACTGCCCATATAAATAATATGGATAAGATAATGATAATAATCTTATGCGCCACAGGCGCCCCTCGATCATTAGAGTATAGAGTTTAGTATACCCGCCCACCACCCCATCCCACCACCCATAGTATATTATGCGCCGCAGGCGCTGCATGACTACTGCTACTGCCCACATAAATAATATGGATAAGATAATGATAATAATCTTATGCGCCACAGGCGCCACTCGATCATTAGAGTATAGAGTTTAGTATACACGCCCACCACCCCATCCCACCACCCATAGTATATTATGCGCCGCAGGCGCTGCATGACTACTGCTACTGCCCACATATATAATATGGATAAGATAATGATAATAATATTATGCGCCACAGGCGCCCCTCGATCATTAGAGTATAGAGTTTAGTATACCCGCCCACCACCCCATCCCACCACCCATAGTATCTTATGCGCCGCAGGCGCTGCATGACTACTGCTACTGCCCACATAAATAATATGGATAAGATAATGATAATAATCTTATGCGCCACTGGCGCCCCTCGATCATTAGAGTATAGAGTTTAGTATACCCGCCCACCACCCCATCCCACCACCCATAGTATATTATGCGCCGCAGGCGCTGCATGACTACTGCTACTGCCCACATATATAATATGGATAAGATAATGATAATAATATTATGCGCCACAGGCGCCCCTCGATCATTAGAGTATAGAGTTTAGTATACCCGCCCACCACCCCATCCCACCACCCATAGTATCTTATGCGCCGCAGGCGCTGCATGACTACTGCTACTGCCCACATAAATAATATGGATAAGATAATGATAATAATCTTATGCGCCACAGGCGCCCCTCGATCATTAGAGTATAGAGTTTAGTATACACGCCCACCACCCCATCCCACCACCCATAGTATGTTATGCGCCGCAGGCGCTGCATGACTACTGCTACTGCCCACATAAATAATATGGATAAGATAATGATAATAATATTATGCGCCACAGGCGCCCCTCGATCATTAGAGTATAGAGTTTAGTATACCCGCCCACCACCCCCATCCCACCACCCATAGTATCTTATGCGCCGCAGGCGCTGCATGACTACTGCTACTGCCCATATAAATAATATGGATAAGATAATGATAATAATCTTATGCGCCACAGGCGCCCCTCGATCATTAGAGTATAGAGTTTAGTATACCCGCCCACCACCCCATCCCACCACCCATAGTATATTATGCGCCGCAGGCGCTGCATGACTACTGCTACTGCCCACATAAATAATATGGATAAGATAATGATAATAATCTTATGCGCCACAGGCGCCACTCGATCATTAGAGTATAGAGTTTAGTATACACGCCCACCACCCCATCCCACCACCCATAGTATATTATGCGCCGCAGGCGCTGCATGACTACTGCTACTGCCCACATAAATAATATTGATAAGATAATGATAATAATCTTATGCGCCACAGGCGCCCCTCGATCATTAGAGTATAGAATCTAGTATACCCGCCCACCACCCCATCCCACCACCCATAGTATATTATGCGCCGCAGTCGCTGCATGACTACTGCTACTGCCCACATAAATAATATGGAGAAGATAATGATAATAATCGTATGCGCCACAGGCGCCCCTCGATCATTAGAGTATAGAGTTTAGTATACCCGCCCACCACCCCATCCCACCACCCATAGTATATTATGCGCCGCAGGCGCTGCATGACTACTGCTACTGCCCACATAAATAATATGGATAAGATAATGATAATAATCTTATGCGCCACAGGCGCCCCTCGATCATTAGAGTATAGAGTTTAGTATACCCGCCCACCACCCCATCCCACCACCCATAGTATCTTATGCGCCGCAGGCGCTGCATGACTACTGCTACTGCCCACATAAATAATATGGATAAGATAATGATAATAATCTTATGCGCCACAGGCGCCCCTCGATCATTAGAGTATAGAGTTTAGTATACACGCCCACCTCCCCATCCCACCACCCATAGTATCTTATGCGCCGCAGGCGCTGCATGACTACTGCTACTGCCCACATAAATAATATGGATAAGATAATGATAATAATCTTATGCGCCACAGGCGCCCCTCGATCATTAGAGTATAGAGTTTAGTAAACCCGCCCACCACCCCATCCCACCACCCATAGTATCTTATGCGCCGCAGGCGCTGCATGACTACTGCTACTGCCCACATAAATAATATGGATAAGATAATGATAATAATCTTATGCGCCACAGGCGCCCCTCGATCATTAGAGTATAGAGTTTAGTATACCCGCCCACCACCCCATCCCACCACCCATAGTATCTTATGCGCCGCAGGCGCTGCATGACTACTGCTACTGCCCACATAAATAATATGGATAAGATAATGATAATAATCTTATGCGCCACAGGCGCCCCTCGATCATTAGAGTATAGAGTTTAGTATACCCGCCCACCACCCCATCCCACCACCCATAGTATATTATGCGCCGCAGGCGCTGCATGACTACTGCTACTGCCCACATAAATAATATGGATAATATAATGATAATAATATTATGCGCCACAGGCGCCCCTCGATCATTAGAGTATAGAGTTTAGTATGCCCGCCCACCACCCCATCCCACCACCCATAGTATCTTATGCGCCGCAGGCGCTGCATGACTACTGCTACTGCCCACATAAATAATATGGATAAGATAATGATAATAATCTTATGCGCCACAGGCGCCCCTCGATCATTAGAGTATAGAGTTTAGTATACCCGCCCACCACCCCATCCCACCACCCATAGTATATTATGCGCCGCAGGCGCTGCATGACTACTGCTACTGCCCACATAAATAATATGGATAATATAATGATAATAATATTATGCGCCACAGGCGCCCCTCGATCATTAGAGTATAGAGTTTAGTATACCCGCCCACCACCCCATCCCACCACCCATAGTATCTTATGCGCCGCAGGCGCTGCATGACTACCGCTACTGCCCACATAAATAATATGGATAAGATAATGATAATAATCTTATGCGCCACAGGCGCCCCTCGATCATTAGAGTATAGAGTTTAGTAAACCCGCCCACCACCCCATCCCACCATCCATAGTATCTTATGCACCGCAGGCGCTGCATGACTACTGCTACTGTCCACATAAATAATATGGATAAGATAATGATAATAATCTTATGCGCCACAGGCGCCCCTCGATCATTAGAGTATAGAGTTTAGTATACCCGCCCACCACCCCATCCCACCACCCCATCCCACCACCCATAGTATCTTATGCGCCGCAGGCGCTGCATGACTACTGCTACTGCCCACATAAATAATATGGATAAGATAATGATAATAATATTATGCGCCACAGGCGCCCCTCGATCATTAGAGTATAGAGTTTAGTATACCCGCCCACCACCCCATCCCACCACCCATAGTATCTTATGCGCCGCAGGCGCTGCATGACTACTGCTACTGCCCACATAAATAATATGGATAAGATAATGATAATAATCTTATGCGCCACAGGCGCCCCTCGATCATTAGAGTATAGAGTTTAGTATACCCGCCCACCACCCCATCCCACCACCCATAGTATATTATGCGCCGCAGGCGCTGCATGACTACTGCTACTGCCCACATAAATAATATGGATAAGATAATGATAATAATCTTATGCGCCACAGGCGCCCCTCGATCATTAGAGTATAGAGTTTAGTATACACGCCCACCACCCCATCCCACCACCCATAGTATATTATGCGCCGCAGGCGCTGCATGACTACTGCTACTGCCCACATAAATAATATTGATAAGATAATGATAATAATCTTATGCGCCACAGGCGCCCCTCGATCATTAGAGTATAGAGTTTAGTATACCCGCCCACCACCCCATCCCACCACCCATAGTATATTATGCGCCGCAGGCGCTGCATGACTACTGCTACTGCCCACATAAATAATATGGATAAGATAATGATAATAATCTTATGCGCCACAGGCGCCCCTCGATCATTAGAGTATAGAGTTTAGTATACCCGCCCACCACCCCATCCCACCACCCATAGTATCTTATGCGCCGCAGGCGCTGCATGACTACTGCTACTGCCCACATAAATAATATGGATAAGATAATGATAATAATCTTATGCGCCACAGGCGCCCCTCGATCATTAGAGTATAGAGTTTAGTATACCCGCCCACCACCCCATCCCACCACCCATAGTATCTTATGCGCCGCAGGCGCTGCATGACTACTGCTACTGCCCACATAAATAATATGGATAAGATAATGATAATAATCTTATGCGCCACAGGCGCCCCTCGATCATTAGAGTATAGAGTTTAGTATACCCGCCCACCACCCCATCCCACCACCCATAGTATCTTATGCGCCGCAGGCGCTGCATGACTACTGCTACTGCCCACATAAATAATATGGATAAGATAATGATAATAATCTTATGCGCCACAGGCGCCCCTCGATCATTAGAGTATAGAGTTTAGTATACCCGCCCACCACCCCATCCCACCACCCATAGTATCTTATGCGCCGCAGGCGCTGCATGACTACTGCTACTGCCCACATAAATAATATGGATAAGATAATGATAATAATCTTATGCGCCACAGGCGCCACTCGATCATTAGAGTATAGAGTTTAGACCCATAGTATCTTATGCGCCGCAGGCGCTGCATGACTACTGCTACTGCCCACATAAATAATATGGATAAGATAATGATAATAATCTTATGCGCCGCAGGCGCCCCTCGATCATTAGAGTATAGAGTTTAGTATACCCGCCCACCACCCCATCCCACCACCCATAGTATATTATGCGCCGCAGGCGCTGCATGACTACTGCTACTGCCCACATAAATAATATGGATAAGATAATGATAATAATCTTATGCGCCACAGTCGCCCCTCGATCATTAGAGTATAGAGTTTAGTATACCCGTCCACCACCCCATCCCACCACCCATAGTATCTTATGCGCCACAGGCGCTGCATGACTACTGCTACTGCCCACATAAATAATATGGATAATAATCTTATGCGCCACAGGCGCCCCTCGATCATTAGAGTATAGAGTTTATTGATTATAAAAATGTGATACATTGATTAGAGCTCTAAGATACAAAAATCGGACTTGGCACTGAAAGGGTTAAATATAACCATTATAGTTGAATATGGATATCATTGGAACCGGCTCATTGACCACATTTTGATGGTTACAGTTATGCCCTGTGCCAATGCATTCTCTTATATATGCGAGTCGACCATATGTCGCCTCGCATATATAAGAGAATGCATTGGCCTAAAAACAATCTTTTTTTAACACTTTTTACCATTTTTTCTTACATTCTTTAACAATTTTATAATTTTTAATGTGTTAAGCCAATGCATTCTCTTATATATGCGAGGCGACCTATGGTCGACTCGCATATATAAGAGAATGCATTGGCACAGGGCCGTTCTGTTGGGTAAAGGATTAATTATTACACACCATGCTCATAAGTCTGCGGCAAAATTAAAGTAACTTCATGTTGTGTATTCTGACAACATATATTCAATACGATTGAGACTACAAGAAGCGACAGTGCACATGAAACACAAACCCACTGAGATGGATCACAGATAAATTTAAATAACAATGCTTATGGTCATTCATGTCACATATATTGTATAAGTATAAGGTTGTTATACCCAATATAGTTACATATCCCGTCTTTGTTACACCAAATCCTGTTTGACGATTTGTCCACTGCCAATTGGGTCACCCGGTTTATATCCAAGTAACGCGAAGATTGTATCAAAAACAGGAAGTTACAAACTAATTACCTAATATAAACTACATGTAATCACTAAACGCGCTAAGCAGAATAATTAGTCGTGCTTTTAAACGTTGAGCCGAATTGCATCTAAAGCCAGTTATTTTTATCGATCATGTTATCGTAGCTAAGAGTTTGGAAATATTGTATTGTGCTGACTTAATGTGCTGCGTGGGCTAGTCTCAGATTATCAGCAGATGTCGTAAATAAGAATACACTCAAGGTGCCTTTAAGCGATTAAGCTTGCTTAATTCAGCTTCAAATGGTAACCACAGGGGGTTATGCTCAATGTTGCCATTACACCATTAAGCTTGCTTCATTCAGCTTCAAATAGTAACCACAGGGTGTTATGCTGAAAACATAGCAAGCCTTTTTAGCACTGTTTTATCTGGAAATATTTTACAACTATCCATCATAATTAACAGGTCTGTGGTTATATTTACTAACTATAAGACTCCAATATTGTGGACTACAATCTCACAATTTATATGGCTCCCATCTAGAGGTCACGCTGAAGATCCATATGAAGTTTGGTGAGGATCGGATGAGGGATGTGGTCTGTATGGTGTATTAAAATGATTTAGACATACAAAGAGTAAAATACAAGATGGCTTTTCATCGAAATTTTGTATGTGTAAGCACACATCCACTACATTCATTAACGACCAAAGCTCCGTATCCCCAATAACACACACCCACTACATTCATTAACGACCACAGCGCTGTATCCCCAATAAACCACATCCACTACATTCATTTCTTAAATGAATTGCCATGCATGACTGTGTGTAATCTGTATTTTATGTTCGTGTTGTGTGAATTTTGTTTTTGAGGAGAGAGAGAGCCTTTGCAATTTGTAAAACTATTGTCTCAGTCCTTTCGCATTGTTTATGCAATAAAGTATGTTTACACAAAACAAAATCGATTAACCCTTTCTTGGCGACAGCTGCGCTGGTTCAATATTAAATACCCTATGCCAGTGCAATATCTTATAATTGCAAGTCTCATATGGGGAGCCTCACATATATAAGAGAACGCAATGGCTTCTCGCTTAAAAGAGAAAGTAGAGGTTCGGTTTCAAAATTGAAATTTGCCTGGTTAACCCTTTGAGTGCCAGGTACGATTTTTGTATCAACCCATATACCCTGTGCCAATGCATTCTCTTATATATGCGAGTCGACCATAGGTCGCCTCGCATATATAAGAGAATGCATTGGCCTAACAATTTTTCATCATTTGTTATTATTTTTTACAATATTTTACAATTTTAATCCTTTTTTTTAAATCTAAAAAAAAAAAAAAAAAAAATTTTTTATTGTTTTTAGGGCCGATTTTACAGACCGTAAATTAGGGCCGATGAGATCGGCCCCTGACACTGAAAGGGTTAAGGAGAGGATTTGAAAATGCTAGATATATGTTTAGTGGATATAATCTTCACTTTCAAGTTGGTTATCTCAATCACCGTTATACGACAGCTCCTACAAAAACCGTTATCCGACAGCTCCTATAAAAACCGTTATCCGACAGCTCCTACAAAAACCGTTATCCGACAGCTCCTACAAAAACCGTTATCCGACAGCTCCTACAAAAACTGTTTTGCAGAAGTACGTTGAGTTGATGTGTAAACAAGCATTGAAAGCTACCAGCATTCATCTACATAAATCAATGTGGCTAAAGTATACACAAAACATATTTGCAATTGTCCCACTTCGATTTTTCTCCCATTCTGACGACTAAAAGTTAGCGAAGTTTCAGCTTATAAATGTTGCACATGGATTCCGAAATGTCAACTAAGGGTGCTATATTTCACGGAAATGCGTGTTTTGTTATAGATACACGTACGTGTATTGACAGCGATGCTTCATTATAACGCCTTTATACAGAAGTGCGTTCCTGTCCTAATGAAAGTCGCGGATAATTCTTTACAACAACCATATACGCGTAACGGAGTTACAGTCTGGCAACAATTTGTTCTATACGATGTCAAAAGACGATTATAGTGAATTACGTTTTAAAGTTTGCACATGTGGAACAGCCGACGAACCTGATGTATCTTGATTTAGTGCACCAGTCCAATCAACTTGAATAAAGGTACATGTACGCTTAGTGTTAGGCCATACCCGAATTATTGAAGTTTGAACCATAAATAATAAATTGTATGCAATGCGAGTAAGTGTTCATAAAAGATTGTTCACCTCTACCTATAACAAGTTTGATATAGCTTCCTGGTACAAAATAATGAGTACGAATCGAAGACGCTTCTATCAATAAATATTTTAATAATCTATATATATTTTTTTTTTCGAATGTATGTCTGTCTGTGTTTACTAGGGGTTTACTAGGGGTAACTTTTACGAGAAAGATAATGGTGCCGGTTAGAACCATCTAAAGTGACGTCGTCGTTGTCAGGGGCAGAAAAGGGGGAGTGGCAGAAATGTTTTGTCGCCGATTGCCACGAAACATATATATATTCATCCCCATGATGTGAGGAATATAATGGTGTGGTGTAAATATGTCAAAAATTGCGCCGTTCGAGTCAGGGATGCACGAGGGGGAGAGGGCTACCAAAATTGATAAAATTAATTTTAGCGCCGACGTCCACCAAATTGATATAAATTCTTCTCCATGATAAAAGGAATCTAAATGTGTGGTTTAAAGACGTCAACTTGGTATGGGCTGGATGAGATATTTGGGGGTGGGCATTAAAGTGATAATAACGGGTTTAGTCGCCGAATGCCACTACACTTATACAATATCAACCCCATGGTGTGAGGAGTATATTAGTGTGGCTTAAATATGTAAAAGAAATGGCCTCATTCGAGTCAGGGGTGCAATGAAAGGGAGAGGGCACCCAAATTGATACACAATATTGTTAGGGCCAATTTTCACCATATTGATACACGTTCTTATCCATGATACGAGGAATCTAATCGCGTGATTTAAAGACGCCATATTGATGGTGCTTGGTGAGATGGAAGGGGAGGGGTGAGCACCAAATTTGATGAAATTTTGTTTAGTCGCCGAATAGCACCAAACTTATAAATAATCATCTCCATGATATCAGGGGTGTAATTGTGTGCTCCAAAGATGTCAACATTGGGGCCATTCGAGTCAGTGCTCCATAGATTTGAGAGAGACACAACAAAATATTTAGCGCCGATTTCAACCAGCTTGATACATAACAATTCTTCTCCGTGATACGAGGAAGCTAATCGTGTGGTTTAGATACACCAAATTGGTGCCGTTTGGGTGAGAGATATGCGGACATTAAATTATATACTAATTTGTATACTCGTCAATTTTCACCAATTTTATATATATGCATCTCCGTAATGAGTCTACGTGTGTGGTTTAATGGTGACAAAAGTGGCGCCGATGGAGTCCGAAAAAGGGACGGGAGGGTACCTATATACACAAGACTCTTTAGGTACACCTGGCACTATTTTGTTATATTATATCTCACGTGACTTTCTCGCATTCTGATTGGCTGCACACTGCTATACTATTTTACGATAGTACCCCAGTAGGATTCCTACATGCCTACTATTCTTTTTCTATGTATAGTAACAAACTCATTTCGCGAAATCGGGCTGCCGCTTGAAGATACGACCAATCTTAAACTATACCGTGTGCGATATTTGTTGAAATATCGGTATATCATTAGATTTATTGATGAATTGCAATAATCTTACAAATGTCCGATGATATCAAGCCAACGTATTTAATGGTTTGTCCGTTTAGTTGGCAAGCGGCCAGTCCTAACGTTATTTATAATTTTCTTTTCCGGTTAATCGAAGCTAATCAAGTTATCTTCTAAAATTTCGCCAAAATGTCTTTGCTAATAACGTATTTATAAAAATGAATGTATGAATCATGAAGAGATGCTGTTAGATGTAACTAATAACATAGTTATGCTCCCCTGCCATCATCAAAATATTGCCGTAAATTATAAATTCTGAAACCGAGTTCCAAAATTCAAGGTAAATAAAAATGTGACAAAATCAGACTCAGAAATTGTGTGAGAATTGGCACAAATGTTCGATATAATATAATAAATAAAGAATGCCTTGTCGTTGACTATGCCAAACTAGTGGTCCTCGAGGACCACTATTTTGGCATAGTTAACTCCAAGCCATTCATTATCTATATAGTAGTATATAGCCTAGGCTTCGGATCCTGACATGAACCTGATGAAAAGCCTGAAGCCAGAACAGTATCGCTGCAGGTTTGTATCGCATAACATTATGGCAAGTAGTCGTATTCGAACCATCTAACAGTGTCCATTAGTAACCGGTATACAGCTATGTTGTTAATTGGAAAGCAGCCTGAAACTATTGAACATAGAAACGCGATGAACATGTCCTCGTGGTTGAATTCTGCCAGTTTGTCATATAAGGGGGACAACAGTCTAGAGACAGTCTCCATGATTTGGTAACATATTCTCGCGAAAATACGCACATAATCGACCTATAAAGTAAAAAAAAAGTGTGATTATTTGATTCTGAAATAAGCAGATAATGGAGTCATGTGCGTTTGTTGATTTCATGTCGTGGGTCACAGTGAAAACACATGTTGAAAGGAGCATTTCCCTGACGAGTCGTGGGTTGGCTTGTATGTGTCATTGAGCGCACATAATCTGCTACAATCGCTTCATTCTGAGTCGATAATATAATTAATATGATATCATTTTCTGCACATTATCTTCTCAAAATGAGGCGATTCACAGCATATTATTAACCCAAAATAAGTTCTATTGTAAATTTGTAAGCAGATGTTGTGCGGATTATCGGGAAGTTCCGGGAGGTACTTCTCCATGCACTGGTGCAGTTTCCGACGTTATCTTCGATCGCATTTCTCGATACATAATCCATTACCACCATGTATAATATTTCTTTAAAACTTCTTGAATTAATCGAGGGTGTTTCGTCTCCAAATAACCACTCTTTCCGGTTTGTTAATTGAAGTAATACTGCAAGTAACATACTTCCTTGTCAGGGTGGGGTTTTATGGTCGATAGTGGATTGTAGGCTGCTTTCCGAGCAATGGGTTACACATATATGGCTCGACTTTCATTTATCTAAAATAGAATACGAAATAGTGTTATACCATATGTATGTATAACTAAAACACACAATTCAGATACCCACATGCACATGAAGACTAAAATAATTACCCACAATTAGCAAAAGCGAGGGAAATGAATTAAATGGACGAATGCATTCCATAGATGGTTCCCTCCCAGATTCCCCAAACTAATTTGGTAGGAAAGATAATTGTTGTGTTTAATACTCACCGACGTTCTGGTGTGTCGACAAAAACATTGTCTCGATATACGAGTCTTCTCATCCGGTGTGTGAGTTCACGCATGACCAGCGTGACCATCGGCGAAATCATTGATGACTCGAGACAAAAACCCTTTACCCAACAAACCGGCCAAAACCGGCCAAATAAAGCTTCAACAGCCTAAAATATCTTCGGTCTGTCTCAATAGAACCATACAAATATGGGTATCATTGGAACCGGCTCCTTGACCACATTGTGCTAGTTACAGTTATGCCCTGTGCCAATGCATTCTCTTATATATGCGAGTCGACCATAGGTCGCCTCGCATATATAAGAGAATGCATTGGCCTAAAAAAAATAAAAAATTTAACACTTTTTACCATTTTTTCTTACATTCTTTAACAATTTTATAATTTTTAATGTGTTAAGCCAATGCATTCTCTTATATATGCGAGGCGACCTATGGTCGACTCGCATATATAAGATAATGCATTGGCACAGGGCCCTTCTGTTGGATAAAGGGTTAAGAGGATGTAATGAATAAGGGGCGTGTTAGTTCTCATGTCATTAATTAAACCTTCCTCGGTGTGCGTTGAGCTGTTCAACTCATCGTCGAAAATCCAACAAGGTTATTTCCTTACCAACAGATTCAGGTAGATACTTTGCCAAATTGATTACAAATCATAAATGAAATTTTAACCGTGGTATACGATCAAACTTATCTAAATTTCTGCGCAATTTTCGTTGTCGGATATGCATGGTGTTAACATCTTATGAAAGGCATTTGAACAACCCAGTAGTTTGGGTTGGTATTATACAGTTATGTAGTATACATGCTTCGAGTTCTAATTGTTCGGTGATATATAATAAATAGAGCATCTCATGTCGGTGTCTATGCAGGTATAGTGCCCAGTGGGGTTGGTACAGTTAACTCCGCTTCGCGTCGTCAACAATACCCAACCCACTGGCTACAGTCCTGTACCCGCGTCGTCAACAATATCCAACCCACTGGGTACTGTACCAGCGTCGTCAACAATACCCAACCCACTGGTTATTGTACCCGCGTCGTCAACGACATGAGGTGCTCTATTTATTAAATAGAAACCGTGTAGTGCCGTGGAGTGCAGCCAAGTGTCGTTCCAACAAAATCTTGCAAGTCTGTTTTCATGGTAGGGTTCTCTATTCCGAAGGTTCCTTATTTAGAAGGTTCTCTATTCCGCTGTTCAGTATTCCGAACATTCGCTATTCCCAAGGTTCGCCATTCCGAAGGTTCGCTATTCCGAATGTTTTCTATTCTGGGCGTATTTATCCAGAAATGTATAAACATTTGCACCCCACAAAAACCACACAAGGAATGAAATTCATACCAACTCTAATGAATCTGATGAACATATCTCTATAGATACAGTGGTTTTTCCCGCATCTTAAGAAGTCCGGTCTTGACACGGATAATTTCCAAAATTATCGCCGGTATCCAACCTTTCGTTCATACCAAATTTATTTTAACGTGTAGCAACAATGCAAATTCGTGCCCATTTTGCTAAAAATGAATTGGCAAAGAAATTCCAATCAGCATACAGAGTAAATTGTAATATTGAGACAGCCCTGCTCCGTTTACAAAATGACAACCTATATGCAACAAGAAAACCATAGTCAGAAATGGTAACGCCACCAAGATCGTATTATTAGCCATAAATATAAATAATAATACAATTATTCTATAAACTAGCTTTCAAATTTTATGCGGGAAATTTGCGTACTTCCATATTTCAAGTTTTCCCGTTTCTCGTGGCATACATTACTTTCATCAAACTGTCTTCTTTATTACACAAGCTGATAGGCCCGACTTCACCCGGGCTGTTTCACATCTGCTTTCCGGTGAAAGGTGCGATTTGACCTTCAATTGACTATTTCGAAAGTCAAGGTCAGGTCAGGGTCATGATTTGTCCAGTCCAAAACACCCCCACCCGTAGAAAACTACCCATAGGTATCAAATTTCGTCGAAATCCGTCCGTTTTACCCAACTTGACCTTTAATTAACAATTTTGAAGGTCAAGGTAAGGTCAGAGTCATGATTTGACCCGTCCAAAACACCCCCCCCCCGACAAAAGTACCCATAGGTATCAAATTTCGTCGAAATCTATCCGTTTTATCCGAGTTGACCTTTAATTGGCCATATTGAAGGTCAAGGTCAGGCCGAGGTCACGATTTGACCCGTTCAAAACTCTCCTCGGACCAAAGTATCCCTAGGTATCAAATTTCGCCGAAATTTGTCCGTTTTACCCAAATTGACCTTGCATTGACAGTTTTAAAGGTCAAGGTCAGGTCGGGGTCACGATTTGACCCGTTCAAAACACTTCCCGGACACAAATACCCATAGGTATCAAATTACGTTGAAATCTATGGAAAGCCGAGGAGGACATGTTGGTTGCTAATTGCTAGATATACGACGCGGTATTTTGAAGGTGTTTCAAACTAGGAGATAGAAGTATTCTGCCTTTCAAATGGTGATGAATTATAGTAGTTTATTCAAATTTTATGGCATAAATTGTTATTAAAACCGTATATACTATAAAAAATTAATGACTCGAAAATTAAGTGGGCCTTTAAACAAAGTCACAATTGCATTTAGGCTCATCTCATACTCGTCCATTCAGCGATATTCTACTGCGCAGTTTGTTATAGCCTCCAGTATTTATTGAGCGTTATACCCCCAACTGTTATAATTCGCCTTTAGCAGGCGTACTCTTGCCTCAGATTATTGAGATATTAGGTCACACATAATCACATTAAATCGCATCGTAACATAGCAATTGTGTGGGCTCCTTGGCGTGAATATGTAATGAGAAATAAGGTCATACGTAATGACATTAAACTCAAGAAAACCCTCGAAAACAAAACAAAATCACATTTAATGTTTTACGTTATTTCCTTCATAAAAAGAATCTTCGTGATAATGAACCCTCTCGTTACTTTAGAATATAGAATTAACCTTAAAATAAAAAAAATCTTTGGAACACAGAACCTTCGGAATAACGAACCTTCGGATTGGTGAACCTTCGGAATAGCGAACATTCAGAGAAATTTCGGAATAGTGGACCTTCGGGATAGTGAACCTTCGGAATAGAGCCATGCCCCCCAATATTCATATTATATGCCCAGAGTTCAAAGGTATGGACCCATAAAATTCTAAACTTGGCCCTTAAAATAATGAACTCCAAATTGGAGCACACACAGAACACCACTTAAGTCAACTGAACCTATGTCATGTCCCAATGCGGGAGGGTCCATATATACCACAACATTCATAGTATATGCCAAGAATTCAAAGGTATGGGCCCACGTAATGACATAAAATCTCAAGAAAACCAGCGAAAAGAAAACAAAATCACATTTAATGTTCTAAGTTAAGTTATTTCCTCCTGTATCTGTATCGGTGTGCGCGCATGATCAGTTCGGATGTGAGCGCACACTCCATATAAAGAATCTTTGTGAAAATGAACCCTCTCAAATTAGTCTCAATACTTTAAAATATAGAATTAACCTAAAAATAACAAAAACCTTCGGAATAGAGAACCTTCGGAATAGCGGACCTTCGGGATAGCAAACCTTCATAATAGAAGCATGTCCCCACAATTACACCGGTGACGTAAACACATGTGCCAATCTTAGTTGTACTCTCGTAATTATCGGTACGATGAAACGGTGACGGAATCTGACGAGGTTTGCCGAATGTACAATCACCCAGTGAATTATCGATCGACCATGCGATACAAAAAAACCAAAAGCTATAAACACCACACTACGGTGGCGTAATGAATCGTAGTGAAGTGTCTGCTTGGTGTTCGTAGATCTCTGCGCGGCCTTCGACACTATTGATCATGATGTTCTCTTAAACAGGCTGGACCATCGAGTGGAAGTTACCGGTGTTACACTGGAATGGTTTAGAAAGGCATCTTATGAAAGGCATTTGAACAACTAGTGTGGTCGTTGGAGAGTTGAACCCGGAATAAATTGGATACAAGCTGATTTTTGTGTTATTCGACGCGGAAAAACACCAGGAACAACATATCCAAAATCCGCAAAAATCCGCTCATGGGAAAATTCAGGATCCAAGATGGCGTCCATAAAGTCTGTTGTTATCGCAAAATACTGAATTTCTGCGGTAGGTGCTCCAATTAATGCCAAATTCGTAATAAATTTAAATATATACAAACAATGCTTCGTCGTAAACCATATCTGTAGAATGTATTTCCCAAAATGACCGCCAAAATGGACAAAATCGAATGAAATTTACAGGCTGTGCAAAATTGAAGAGCTAGTCCTATACGAGTGAACAAACTCTCGAATTATGCGAGGAAGAATGATTGCAGAGTATAAGAGAAACTTTTGATAAGAGATGTACGAAATATCTCTGATGTATTTCACGAGAGAGCAAGCGAAACCAGGGTCTTATGAAACGGTTAAATCTTGACTTTTGTACGCCCAGAAACGGAAACATAACGCAGTTTTTTTCTGTACTGCTTATCTTGAATCGTGTGATATATGTGTAATTAAACAGCTAAATGGGATTTAGTAGAGATGTATGGACTATGAGACATTTTTCTAGAAGCAGAAAAATGTGTACTTCGAGCAGTCTCACGAATGTGACCGATCATTATTTATTTTGATATCTACAGCATGAAACCTTTAAAAATTAACTAATATAAAACGGTATGAAAGATATTCATATAGTACTGGGTAAAATGCGTATATTCTATTGTCCGTGTCTCAAAATAATGGTCATAGTTGCCTCAGATCAAGTGATAAAACACGAATATTTCGCTTTTATCACAAGAATGCATGGTGGTATACCATGAACTAAATTTATTAAAACACGAAGGAGTACCATAGACTATCGTCAATAATTCTAAACTTGACCAAAATTGCCTACATACTCTGTGACAAAGACTGTGTTTATACCTGGAAATTATATTTGGTTGAATTCACCAAGGCCACATCTACGCGAAACTTACTACGTTTTCTTCAACCGCATCACCACGTTTACTCCTTCTCCCTAATGTTACACATAGCTGCTGCACACAGAACCACAATTAATACTATTGCGTCAATGTTCAACGTTGAAATAACATCTTAAACGGTGATCACTCGATATTTAGCATGATTATGTGGGTGGTAATGGTAAGATATTTTCAAACAAAAATATACTGAAAACTAATAGTGTGCATTGCGTAGCTGCATATTCCAGTTGTAAAGTTGTGATTGGAGTAATTTGAACAAAATTGTCTACTAAGAACACAGTTTGTTAGCAGCATGAAAATTAGTCTTACATACAATGTGTGTTGTACCGTCTCTTTGATCTGGTGAGACGCGGTGCTAATCTATTGAAGATATGAGTGTTTCTTTACAGTATAATAAGCATTGCTACAAATATGTATTGTTTAATATCACCGGGAGTGTTGACAATTCCGGAAATATAACTAACATTTAGACCGCTAGAGTATGCACTTAAATTCGGCGTTACATTCAAATATTAAGCATCATGCCGAATGAAACTACCATGAACTGTGAGGCGAAACATTAGTTCGTGTGTTGCATGTCCGATATTATTATGTTTGGCCCGACAATTGGATGTTGGATAAGCAGAACACCCAAACTTTAAAGACGCAAATCATTGGGGTTTGACTTAAGGTGCAGTGGCCAATAAATCCTTCAGATTGATCTGTTTAATGATGTGTGTACCTTTAAAGATATTCAACAACCGACTTGTATATTATCAATACATATTTTCACTCATATGTGGTTATCCAATATGTTGCTTTCTTTGTTGTATTGCTTGCAGTTGTGGCCATTTTGACAGCCATTTCATGGCCACGATTGTATGATTTTCTGTGCGTGTCACTCTATTCGATCCCGTGCTATAATTTAACACAAACTGGTATAACGGCGTAATTCTGATGCCACAATATATCGTATAATGACTTGTTTCGAGAACTGATGTAGTATAGACAACCATATTGGACGCCATCTTGGATAACAAAGTTTCCCCACAGCGGATTTTTGCGGATTTTGGATATGTTGTTCCTGAGGCTTTTCCGCGTCGATTGACACCAAAATCAGCTTGTATCCAATTTATTCCGGGTTGATCCCCAAATTCTGCTTCAACGACCACACTAAACCCAGTAGTTGGGGTTGGTATTATACAGTTATGTAGTATACACGCTTCGAGTTCTAATTGTTCGGTGAAATATAATAAATAGAGCATCTCTTGTCGTTGTCTATGCAGGTATAGAAACCGTGCAGTGCCGTGGAGTGGAGCCAAGTGTCGTTCCAACAAAATCTTGCAAGTCTGTTTTCATGGTAGGGTTCTCTATTCCGAAGGTTCCTTATTCCGAAGGTTCCCTATTCCGATGTTCAGTATTCCGAACGTTCGCTATTCCGAACGTTCGCCATTCCGAAGGTTCGCTATTCCGAATGTTTTCTATTCTGGGCGTATTTATCCAGAAATGAATAAAAATTTGCACCCCACAAAAACCACACAAGGAATGAAATTCATACCAACTCTAATGAATCTGATGAACATATCTCTAAAGATACAGGGGTTTTTCCCGCATCTTAAGAAGTCCGGTCTTGACACGAATAATTTCCAAAATTATCGCCGGTATCCAACCTTTCGTTCGTATCAAATTTATTTTAACGTGTAGCAACAATGCAAATTCGTGCCCATTTGGCTAAAAATGAATTGGCAAAGAAATTCCAATCAGCATACAGAGTAAATTGTAATATTGAGACAGCCCTGCTCCGTTTACAAAATGACAACCTATATGCAATGGATCGTAGTGAAGTGTCTGCTTGGTGTTCATAGATCTCTGCGCGGCCTTCGACACTATTGATCATGATGTTCTCTTAAACAGGCTGGACCATCGAGTGGAAGTTACCGGTGTTACACTGGAATGGTTTAGGGCATACCTCCTGGGGCGAACGATGAGCGTTAAAGTAAACGGTACGTGTTTGTATATTTTCCGGCTGAGATACGGTGTGCCCCAAGGATAGGTACTGGGCCCGATTATATACACCATATATGTACTTCCGTTAGTCGATATAATTCGTCACCAATTAAGTTCACGGACTTAATTTTCACTGTTCTGCGGATAATACACAACTTTACGTTATTCATGTTATTCAACAATGTGTTTTCGACATTAAACTATGGATGTCACAAAACATTCTTAAATTGAACTCTGATAAAACTAGTTTTATATGTTGTTTCAGACCGCCAATTGTCATATTGTGTAAAGCACAATATTCTTCTTGGCGATTCTGTTCTTCCTCCGTCAGCTGCGGTCCGCAATTTCGGATATCTCATGGATGATGATTTGTCGGCAGATGAGCATGTTACTTAAGTCTGTAAATGGCCTGTTTTCATCTCCGAAATATCGGCAGCGAAATATCGGCAGAGTGCGAAGTGCAATCGACGGAAAAAACGGCAGAACAATTGGTCCAAGCATTCATCACCAGCAGACTGGACTACTGACCCTCCTTATTATATGGATGTAAGCAAGCTCTTATTGACAAACTTCAAATAGTTCAAAACTGTACGGCAAGAATGATCACCCGAACAAAGAAATTTTATCACGTTACACTAGTTCTTGAACATTTGCATTGGCTACACATCAGATATCGGATCAATTTTAAAATGCCACTAATTGTCTACAGATGCTACTTAAAAGTTATACCATCCTACTTGGCTGAATGGCGGCACAATGTGAACCGGCCTGTCCTCTAAGGTCAGGAAATTCTTTAAATCTGGTACTGAACCCCGGTGACATCAAAACGTGCGCTGGTCGGGCATTTTCGGTAGCTGGACCATCTCTTTGGAACCAACTACCCGTTTCTATCAAAACTTCACTAGATATTTCGGATTTTAAATCGGCCCTCAAGGCTCATATTCTCCAAAGTACTTTCCCACCCAAGGACAAGAAGACCGGGTGAAATACACCGCATGATTTGATGAAAACATGGTGCGTGTTAGAAAAATGGCCGTTGCTTTAATGGTGTCATTCCGCGCAACATCGCTACCAACATTGGACCGTTAAACATACGGCATGGCTTTAGCATGTTCCACCATTTATGTAACTGGCAGACCGCTGTATTTTATACGGTTCAACACTGATTAATTAATATCAAGACCGTAACTAATAATGGTCAGACCAATGGTATTTTTGGCTGGTCAATACCAATTGTTGCTCTTAATTTGCTAATTTACCATAGAATTAGCCAAGTTTCCGTGGTGACAATATGATTTTCCGGTAGGAAATACGATTCATATGATTTAGATGTCAGCCGGTTATCGGTCGAGTGTAGTGGGTCATCAGTCGAGTTTAGACGGTTATCATACGAATTTAGTGGTTACCAGTCGAGTTTAGTGGGTTATCGGCCGAGCTTAGTTGGATATCAGCCGAGTTAGTTGGTTATCAGTGGAGTTTAATGGGATATGAGCCGAGTTTAGTTGGATATGAGCCGAGTTTAGTTGGATATCAGCCGAGTTTAGTTGGTTATCAGCCGAGTTTAGTGGGTTATCAGCCGAGTTTAGTGGGTTATCAGTAGAGTGAACCATGGGTTTCGAACCTATATATTGTATTGCAATGTACATGTATATTGATAAATCAACACAAACGTGACACAGCGCACAAGTCCCTACAATAATAAACAATGACACGTCTACGACATGACGTTTTGTTGTACATATAGGTTAGGAGCCATAGACACACCTCAAATTTAAAACAAAATGACACCTGTCTAAGTGGTCCTGCTGATTTGTTATGAGGAAACGCCACGCAAACATTCAAAACATGTACATTGTGAAATATTTTAATGACGGTTATGTTGGTTGTTGTAAACAGTTCATAATTCAGATGGCTAGACAGTAGCATTTAACTCAAATGGATCAGATTAGCAAAACTCCACAAAAATGACAATTTTAAGAAAACTGTTTTTTTTAAATCGCATGATAAAGATTCAGCAGGACCCACCACCATCATAGAAAATTAACCGGACCCCTTAACTGGGGTGAATATATTATGTGCTCAATTCTCTTTGATTTTGAATAAGCGTCAAATAAAATATAAATGACACTTTTCAAAAACCACAGTAAGAAATTATAAATGTGACCAAAAATTGACCAATGAATTATTTCCCTTTAACACTAAATGTAATCTCCCAGTCAGGTAAAACGTGTACATCGATCTGGTCTATAATTTATTGGTAGGGGTGTACGTGTAATGTAAGCCGATAAAGAGACGTGGCGATAGATGGGGTTTGTGGTGTCTCACCCCACCCCAACTTTGGTCAAAATTGTCAACAGTTGGAAATTTCATCCTTACCACAACATCAGTTGAAAATTTCACACCAACACTAAGTTGAAAATGTTCTTGTAGTTTGATTTTCAAACCATTTATGAGGGGAATTTATTGTATTTGGAGCAATATTTGCATATTTTCCTACTTTTGGTCAAAATTTTGGACTGAAATTGCCGTCAGTTGAAAATTTTCCAACCTTATGGGGGGTGTCAGGTTGGAAACACTTGGAAACCTTTGTACTGGTCCCTCCCCCGTGGCCAGTCAAAAACTTCTAGTTAATATAAGAAAGCAATATTGTCCTGCATTTGGTCAACATGGTCATTGGAATTGTCATCAGTTAGAAAATTTCCAACCTCAGTGGGGGTGTCAGGTTTGAAATTTCCAACTCGAGGAAGGGTTCAGGCTAGTCTAGATGATAGTATTTGGTAATTTTCTTGTTCAGATATCAAACTTTTCGCACACCGGGCCGAACCATAGTCGGCCCGGTGTGGACCCTCCCCTGGCCAAGAAATAACTGCTAATTAGTCAAAATTGTGGACTGAAATGGTCATCAGTTGGAGATTTTTGAAAAGGTTTGAAAATTCCAATACTATTGGAAAGCTTGAGGCCAGTCTAGATGCTAGGATTTTGCGATTTTCTTGTTTAGTTTTCAAAATGTTCTCACATCTGGCCGAACAACCATGGTCGGTCCGGTGTGTCCTGGTGTATTGCCCGTAGTCGTGTTCATTTGTCTAGAGTTGGACCACTATATGTTAGGATGTATGCAATTTTCAGGTTCAAATATATGAATGTTCTGATAACGGGTATATAGAACCATGGTTTATGAATATATAGTCTATTAGGCCTGATTATTGAAGTGCAAGGGGTGCAAATGGATTTATGCAAAACTTGTGTTTGGTCGGATTCAAGAGGGTGCAGTTGGAATTTCCCAAAGTGGACACCCTCAATGGAGACCATCTAGCCACGTCCCTGAGCCGAGAACATGCAGACAAATAAAAGTACAGAATGAGTCATACTTATTGAGGGGAAATGCTTAGATAATAAGTTCAACAGACGACACATTCTGAACTTATTATCTGAACCGTTCCTATCGGATAACTACTCGTCAATGATGCTTTAGTATAGAATGGGTTAAAATTCATCAGTAGCTACACGTATATTTCAGTTTGCCGTACATGTGGAATCAATTTATTTAGATATTTATGATAGGCTGTGCGAAACTGATTTCTGCGAGGGGTGAAAACAATAGGACACCCCATAACACCGCCCTAACGTGTTCATAAATGTGTGTATCCTCTCTTTAAGTTTAAAGTACACTAGCACCTACACGCATGGTTCAGTTTACTGTACATGTGGCATCAACGTATTTAGATATCCGGCTGTGAGTAACTGAGATTTCTGCGAGTGGTGAAAAAGAATAGGACAACACATAAAACCGTCCGAACTTGTTCATAACTGTATGCATCTTCCCTTTAAAATTCACTACCCCATAGCACCGTCCTTATGGCCGGATTCGTCATCTCAGGTTTAAACCTGGTCTACGTAAACCTCTAGGCTTAAACCGCCGTGAGTCAGCAAAATCCGCGGTTTAAACCCGCGACCGCAGGTCTAAGTGACGCATTCGTCATCTCTGGTTTGAACCTGGTCCAGCCAGACCAGTGGTTTAGCAGTAGTGTCTCTGTATCGTCGATATAATTAAACGTATTTTCCTAATGTGGACCGCCTCGTTTTATTGGTTGCGAAAATCAATAATTACGACAGCTGTCTTATTTTGATTAGAAATTTATAAGCGAGAAGCAGTCACACATATAAAGCGTATGGGGATAACGTTTTGTCAATTTCAATATTGTTTTTGCGTTTTATAAGCTTAAACCGGCAACTAAACCATCCCAATCGGCGGTCCAGCTAAACTAGCTTTACCGAGGCTAAGCTTGAGATGACGAATCCGTCTTTTCTCCATCGCGGTTTAGAATTGTCAAAACATCAGTCTAACGGTGGAGCTGTAAATAATCTCGAGTGAGGGCGTGTCTGTATAAGTGGCGACTGCCGACTGGTGTTATCATGTCACAGTTGATTCATTCGCACGCGAGCTTTGCTCAGATATGGACATGTTCATATGCTATTTACAACTATATTGTAGTTTCTTTGTTTGGCTTGTGGCAATTACAAATACTGGAGTTTTCTACGAATTCATTTGAAGGGTTCAACGTTTTAATTTTGACACCAAAACGATGCTACTGCATGACCAGATATGCTATACACATAGTTTGCAATCCTAAACTTATATTGCTATATGAGTCAAATTTGATAACTTATTTTGATGTAGATCATGCCATAAAGCTCTACTCAGGCTACGCCCATAAATTCCCATAATATTCTACAGTTCAAAACCTGGGAACTTTTTTGATTTTCTGCATGACGGAAAATTTATGACATTGAAAAAAAATCAACGCATGTAATATATATTTCTTTATTAAAAGCTGTACCTCTGCATGGTTGCCCACTTCCAACAATTCAGATGCCGCTTATGGTGTGAACTCATAAGCAAATTGTCTTTAATTGACTGGCCTACTGGTCCAGGATTGACGCGATTATGGAGACTTTATTCAGCGCCAGAGGGGCTTTGCGCACATTTTGATCATTTGATCATTTTAATTTAAGAAGAAATTAATTAAATTTAAAACAAACAAATGTTAATTTAAATTTTGTTTCTTTTTAGATTCAACTCCTTACTCAATTTAACACATTTGTTTCATTTTATTTAAATTATATTTTTCTTATTTTTAAATCAAAATTTATAAAACCTAACGCCGTTATATCACACGAATCACCACACCTAATTTAATTGAAATCGTTCCAGGGGTATTGGAGAACAGCTGCGAAAAGACAAACGGACATACATATAGACAGCTCATATACCCTTTAATATATACAGATATACATGTAAATACATCAAATTTTGTCTTTGCGGATGAAGCATCTTGTAGATATTTATCACAAAGTGATGAACAGAGCGTGAAACTCGCGTTGAGAGACATGACCTTTGTTAAATTGATCTAAACACAGAATGAGATCGGATTAATAGTCAATGAGCGATACTTGTTTCTCAATGAATAAATGCACGCGGTCACTATAATTATGACTTGTCAATAACCATTATATCGGCCTGTCTTTTGGTCCGATTGGTAAGAGGGTAGTTTGATTGCATATATAAAACCTATATATGGGCAATACTGCCTGAAATAAAAGAATACAATACAATACAATACAATAATCATATCACCGAGTCGAGTTGTCAATAATTATTAGCTGGCAACTGAACGACAAAAACGCCCCCTTAGACCCGGTTTGGCTGGACCGCCAATGTAGGTTTAAACCTACATTGAACTCGGATGTTTAAACCGGAGATGACGAATCCGGCCAATGTGTTCATAAATGTACGGTTCTCCCCTTTGAATAACATCAGTATCTAGAGTCAAGTTTACTGTACATGTGGCATCCACTAATTTTTATGCTCTGCTATAATGATGAACAGTGATTCTACGAGGGGTGACAAACACGGGACATCGCAGCGCTCCCATAATGATTTCAAAATTAATACACGTAGCTCTCGATCGGTCTACACGTTTCATTTCTCCAAGATCATTACCCAACAGAAGGGCCCTGTGCCAATGCATTCTCTTATATATGCGAGTCGACCATAGGTCGCCTCGCATATATAAGAGAATGCATTGGCTTAACACATTAAAAATTATAAAATTGTTAAAGAATGTAAGAAAAAATGGTAAAAAATGTTAAAAAAAAGATTTTTTTTAGGCCAATGCATTCTCTTATATATGCGAGGCGACCTATGGTCGACTCGCATATGTAAGAGAATACATTGGCACAGGGCATAACTGTAACTATCACAATGTGGTCAATGAACCTGTCTACTCTGGTTCTATATAATTATGAGAGTGTCACCCCCTGAATCCTGAATTCCAGATAAAATAGAGGGGTGAATCCTGCATACAGTTAGGACTCTACAGAATACAAGTCGTAGTTATTAAACATTAATATGATAATTGTAACACATTTGCTGACCTAATGTTCATACCTGCAACATATATCAAGATATATGATACTGAATTACATCAAAATTGCCATTTTGGCTAAGAAATATATTAAAAATTTGAACAAGTTGGTGCTATAAAATATGTGTACCAGCCTTGTTGAGTTAAGATGTTAAAATGTTAAAAACACTGAAAATGGACATATACATCCAGAGTACCAGTTAACAGAGTTGTTTGAATCTCGCATACCGCATGAACTGTATGACACTGAACAAGCTACAAACAACGCGGGGAATATGTGACCCGCCATATCAAATCCAGTCGTAAGTGTGCCAAGACAACCCCCAGGGACATAACTTTCAACCCGGGAAGAAGAAGGCAATATCTTAGTCGCGGGAGCCGCTAGTTTACCACACATACTAGCGCCCCTGATGACTGGTCATCAACATTGCGACATCAAAACGAATTGGCGGACATCTAGCAGTAACCAGGCCGATACATACATACATACATAGTAAGACAACTATGAAGTAAACAGAACGCTTAAGGGATTAGCGAGACGAGATACTTTACCTACGGCGCCCATTGAAACCTAACGCGGCACGAAGGCAAGGATAAGATACCTGAAGAACACGGAGGAACACATAGGAAAATTACCTCGCATGAGCAGCCCAGGAACGCCCCATCCGATGGATCATGAAATGCGGATCCAGGCGGAATAACACCATGGTCCTATTTAGTGGCAAGCAAAATTGAGACCTAGACACACACAGACAGTTCTAGCAAACCCCGCAGCGAACACTAGGAACTCCCAGACACGCAGGAAAGCAGTCGGAAGCTATGGACAAAGATGCAAGGTAAACATTACGAGCTTGTATTCTTAACCACGTCCTACTGATGCGCCGACGAAGACGGAAGAAGAGCAGACGACAGGAAGACAAACTCAACCGGAACTCAACCGAGTAGAAGACAAGAAGATACACTCAATCCAGGAAGACGGAAGAAGGCCCCAAACCGAGCAGACGACAGGAAGAGAAACTCAACCAGGAGAAACCCAGATGCTGATGATTGAACTTTATTAACTTTGTTGTAATTAAATAATCAAACCGTTCTGATAGCCTTAAGAGTTTATGTACCCGTATTGGCACATATCTCTTAACTGGTGCCTTCGAGCCAGGATCTGAACGCTAATCACAGACACAACGTGAAGCCAGAAGAAGAACAGTGTGAACAGAAACAGTGTTGGAAAATTCGCAAAACGTGAGTCTAATTGTTTATTATCATAATGGCTACCCAATCTACATCTGCCGGCGTTCTCGCCCCATTGACAGAGTCTATCAATTCTCAAATTGCTGCAATGGCCATGACTACGGTGACACAGGTAGTGACGTCATTTGACGGGGACCCCACGAAATACCACGGGTGGGTCAAGTCGATAGAAAAATGCGCAATCCTAACCGGCGCTAACGAAGCAAAGAAGCCCTACATGGCATTCCAGTCCGCGACAGGCCCCGTTTCAGATTTTTTACAAAGATATTTGGCCACAAACCCGGACGCCACGTGGCAAGATACGAAAACCGAATTATCTAGTCGATTTGCCGAAATAAATGAAAATCAATTCGCCTTTTCGATGCTAAGAAAAATCAAGCAAAAACATAACGAAAACTTACATGTGCTTGCCGAACGAATCTTGGAAATCGCGACGGTGGCATATCGAGATCAGCCCGGCGGGATCAACTCGGTCGAAGGCCAACTCGTAGGATTTTATATTGACGCTTTAAGAAGCGACAGTTTGAAAATGAAGTTGATAAGGGATGCGCCAAAAACACTAAAAGCGGCAGCCGAAATCGCCATGCGGGAAATGGGGATCCGACGGGTATTCAACCTACGAACGGGCCGCGAAAATTACAACGAAAACGAACCGGAAGCAATGGAAATCGATAGTTTCAGAAACAAACGCGCGAGGGCGACCTGCGATATATGCGAACGCGACAACCACACGACCCGAGAACACCGATCACGCCCGAGACAGGTGCATGTCGAAGCGGTGGTTAAACCACGAACAGTCGAATGTTGGACGTGTCAAGGTGACCATTTCGCTCGCGACTGCCCCTTTAAGACCGAAAACCGAAGGCACGTATCTTGCTGGGTTTGCGAAGGTAATCACTTGGCTAGAAATTGCCCCTCTAAATCCGGAGATTCGAAGCACAAGCAGTGGAACGCGCCAGTAACGCCACCTAGGGGAATCCGCCGAGATCAGCCGAACCGACCACGTGACATATCCCATGATACACCGCGACACAGCCGGAGATATCCGACATTAAACGAACCACCACGAATGATGACCCCGCCCACATATGCAAAAAACTAAGAAATCCTCTCATTGGGGCCACAAATGGGAGGAAATATAGCATAAATATTGTAGGGAACCCCAGCTCATGTTTAGTTAGAATAGGTAAAAATGAATACCGCTCATTAGTAGATAGTGAGGCGGAAGTCTCATTGATTCACAAACGCGTCTATGACGCATTACAGTTTCGACCAAAACTAACTAGGGAACACATTAACCTTAGCTCAGTAAATGGGAAATCATTGGGCGTGCTTGGTAGCGTGGAATTAACCTTCAGAATGTCGACTTTAAAATTAACCCATAAATTTTATGTGGTGAATGACATGACCCGGAACATGATATTGGGGAGGGATTGGTTGACCTCTCGGGGGGTCAGACTATATTATGACCTGGGATGTCTCAAGGTCAATGACGTGTACGTCCCCTTGGAATCGGACGCGCACATAGCTTCACTGCTGAGGTTGACCTGCAAGGTTAATTTAAAGCCCCAAACGTCAACTTTATGCCTGGGAAAATCGAAAAACTTAGCCTCTCTTCACAAGTCAACATTAGTAGAGGTGGCCCAAATCGAAAAAGGCTACCTAGCGTCGGAACCCGGTCTGGAACTTGGCAGCTCCGTGTCAGGGGTGGGCAAGAGGAACAAGGTCTCGGTATTACTCGTCAATAACACCAACAAAACGTTTCGCCTACGACGGGGCAGTGTAATCGGCAAGACGGTAGTGTGTGGCCCTGGAACCAGCCGCGAAATTAACTCTTTGTCACAAAGCTCCCAGTTCCCGACGACCCGTAATTACCGCGACGATGGCTACGCCCTTAGACGCGCCGGCCATAACAGGGTAGACAACTCTAGGTCAGCGCGCGCTACCGGCGAGAAAAGATTAAATTTGGCCGAAGTTTCGTGCCCAGAGCGATACCGAGAAACACTGATAAAATTGTTGAAGTCCAACTCGGACATCTTTGCCGACAAAGATACCGAGCTGACACAGACGAGCACAGTCAAAATGCATATCGACACGGGAAACCACCCTCCGATAAAACTTCGCCCGTATCGCACCCCTTTGAATAAACGACCGTTGGTTGACGTTGCCATAAATGATATGCTAGAAGCAGACATTATCAGGCCGAGTTCGAGTCCTTACTCAAGTCCGATTGTTATGGTTGATAAGCGCGATGGCACCAAACGATTTTGCGTCGACTTCAGGCAATTAAATGCCGTAACCAAACCTATGTCATACCCACTTCCGGTTATCGACGATATTTTGGCACTTCTTGGAAAATCTAAATTCTTCACCGCTATCGATCTCAAAAGCGGTTATTGGCAGTGCCAGGTCGCAGAGGAGGACAAGCAAAAGACGGCATTCGCTTGCCACCGAGGTCTCTTTGAATTCAACTCCATGCCTTTCGGGCTCCGGAACGCCGGAGGGGTTTTCTCCCAGCTGATGGCCCAGGTATTATGTGGGATGGGTGATTACGCCATTGCCTACTTTGACGACGTCCTCATATACAGCGAGTCCCTAGAATTACACTTGGAACATATCCAGAAAGTCTTTGACAGGTTGCGCCAACATACACTGAAATTAAAATTGAAAAAGTGCCAATTCCTAAAGCAAGAAACACAGTATTTGGGTTTTATAATTGATACCGACGGCGTCCGACCTGACCCCGACAAGGTCAAGGCCATCCGGTCGCTTGTACCCCCAACATCAGTCAAGGAAGTACGTTCATTCATTGGCATGAGCAACTACTACCGCCGATTTGTCCCCTCATTTTCGCAGATCGCTGAACCTTTGGTACAGCTTACAAAAAAATATGCCAAATTCAAATGGGACCAAGCTTGCCAAATTTCGTTTGACAAACTAAAAGAAAATCTGACGGCAGTGCCTCTCTTGGCCTACCCAAATACGGCCACGCCCTATACATTGTATACTGATGCAAGCGACCTTTGCATCGGTGCCTGTCTGACCCAGTTGGGCTCAGATGGCGTTGAAGAACCAATTTATTATCTCTCACACAAACTTAGTGATACTCAAACCCGATGGCCAACTGTGGAGAAAGAGGCGTATGCAATTCACTTCGCATTACAAAGGTTGGACCATTACCTTCATAACGCCACTTTCACAATAAAAACAGATCATAAACCATTGAAGTATATCTTAGAATCCCCCATGCAGAACAAGAAAATTCAACAGTGGGCTTTGGGCATAACTGGGTATAACTGTAACATCGAGTACATAGCTGGCCCAGATAATCACTGCGCAGACCTACTCAGTCGAACGCCACCTAATGCTTATACAGAACGAGAAAAGGCAGAAGTAGAGGTAGATATAAACGACAATAACCTTACCATCGCCGAGACCCGAGCGGAAATCGCCGCATTGAACTCGTCTCGATTTGAACCCAAACACTTCGCAAGCTGCGAGGTGACCCCGAAAGAGCTGCCGAATAAAACTCAAATTGGGCAGGCCTACCAACCCACTAACCTACTGTTCAACAAGCCAGGCTTCAGCATGCTTGATGAACAAAAGAAAGACCCGGAAATTGCGTCAGTCCTGGAGGCCCTCGACAAAGGCGAGGGCACCCGGAATGACAAACACTTGATGATTGACGGGGTACTCTCGAGTGCTGACGCAGAACCGACCCCGCGCCTTTGGGCGCCCGCACACCTTCAAACCAACATAATCAAACAATACCATGATGATAACGGCCACATGGGAGTAGACAAAACGCATGATGCGATTAAGTCGAAATATTTTTGGCCCAGACTGTACAAGGAACTAAACTGTTACGTTGGAAAGTGCGTGACCTGCCAAGTCAGGTCGCTGCAAAAACAATCCCCTAAAATGCAGATAACGGACACGCCCCCCTATCCTTTCGCCAAAATCGGTTTAGACCTATCAGGCCCCTACCCCACGTCGCTATCGGGTAACCGCTACATTATCAGCTTCATAGACTTATATAGCGGGTGGGCAGAAGCGTTTCCGGTCAAGGACAAGTCAGCCGAGAACGTTGTTCATCTCTTGATCGACGAAATATTCCCGCGACATGGATGCCCTCTGGAAATAATTACCGATAATGGCAGTGAGAACATTAATTACAAGGTCAGGGACACCCTGAAGGCCTTGAACATTCACCACGTGACCACGTCTTATTATCACCCCCAGAGCAATAGCAGAGTGGAGCGGTTTCATCGGTCTTTTAAAGACATTGTCTCAAAGAAAGTGGCAGACCAAATAAACACGTGGGACGTCCATTTAAATCAAGCACTAGCTGCGATTCGATTTAACAAAAATGAAACTTCAAAATTCTCCCCCTTTTTCTTGTTATACAACCGAGACGTCGTGTTCCCAATCGACAATCTCCTAAAACCCAGGCGTAAATACGCGGGAGAAGATTACCATCAGATAGCCCTGCAACAACAGCACAAATCCTTTATGATGGTACACAAACACGTGAAACAGGCGAAACGCCAACAAGCAGCGAAATTTAACAAAAAGGCCACAGACACCAAATTCGAGATTGGCGAGGCCGTCTATGTAAAGAACCATTTACGAAAAAGCAAACTTGAAAGCAAATGGAAACCCTACTTCCGCATAACCGAGCAAATAACGCCCGTTACTTTCAAGTTGAGGAACCAATTAACTGGGAAAGTCACACAATCCCACGCTGAACATATGCGCAAAGCCAACCTAGAATGGGAAATCCCCAAAACTGACAACAACAAGCGTGCTCAAACGTATGTTGTTCCCCCCGAAGACGAAGGTAGCGACATCCCTGCCCCTAACCATGTGGGTGGGTCTTCTGGTGATGAAACTGAACCATTACCAGATGACGTAATCGCTCGATATCGGAGACAATGTTCCGACTCCGATGACGAAGATGTCCCTTTAAACGAGCTTAATGTGCGCTTACAGCGTAGAAAAATGCGACTCGCGCGCTCAGGGCCGCTACAAAACCTGACTCGCCCACGGACGAGAGATCAGAGCCGAGTGCGAAGGCACAACGCGCCTCAGCGCCTCGTCGACACGGGCGCAAAGTAACAAGGATGGTTACGAATGATGCCAGCTCAGGGGATGAGTTAATGGAAGTGGCCGCCATTGAACAAACTCCTCGTGAATGTAGGCCCGTACCGGCCCCACGCAAGTGTAAGCAGTTCATGAATGGAGCGCTTAGCGACGTAAACACCAAGCAATCATTTAAAAACCTACTGTACTCAATGGCAGCAGTGATGTAAATTGTAATCCGATACTCAGACTACGGACCTTGCTTTCATTACAGAATGCACGGGACCCTACCCTTAACTGGCTTATTGGCAAACCTAACCTGGCTCCGTAATATTTAACCCAGTGGCCCGAACCGAGTCGAAATAAATAGTCGTACCCCTATCGATCACAGGTCGCGCGTCCCCATGAAACCCGGCCCGTGCGCGTGGCGATTTAATAAATAAAGCCTTGAACTTTACAATCACGCGCCGAGAGATAACGAGTAGCACGCCGACGCGAATATCGCCATCTTTAGGGTTACTAAGTTGAGCGCACCCCGAGCAAATTACACGAGATCGAGAAGATTCACATGACTGACTTAGGAATGAAAGTTATTACCCCAATGAATGGTAGAGATGGCCAGGGCGGTATTTTGCCCTAGTAACAACTATAGTAGTAATTTTCATTATCTTGACCCACCGATTCTGGTGGAAATTTGTTAAACGACATTTACCAAGGTTAGCCATCATGTATAATAAGCAGTTAGACCAGCGACCTGAGGATATCCTGAATGCCGTGTTCAAAGAGCCCATAGACGAAGCAATGGAGACGGATGAACCAAAGCCGCCTGCGCCATTCAGGGACAACAATCAGGAACGCCTACATGTATATCCAATTATAGCCGTCAGAGGCTGACCACATCTGTGGCGGATTTGGATTAGTATTAATTATGTATCATATATAAATGTGTTCCGCATTTCCCCCGTAATTATTGTTGCGCGGATATTAGAATCGTTGCATGTATATAGACATTTATGCATTTCATATATTTCAAATATTAATTGTTGCGTAACGATGTCCATGGTATTATAGTTGTATAATTATCGGAATTATTATAGCAAGCGTTAAATAGGGACTATAAATCCCGACATTCAGTCATACGTTTTGATGATTGAAATCAATCACCCCGACTTATCTTGTGTTTAACTGTTCGTCAACCGCTCCATCTATATAATTAGTTGTAAATTCCATTTCCGTATTGGGCCGATCTGACGACCCTCAAGCGATACCGATAAATCAGAAAAGTAACCATTGTGTATACTGACTGTGTCATTTGTTCTCAAACCTCACACAAATATCCGTTTGAGTATTACAGGCTGACCATGGCGGTGGAACGAGGGTCGACTAGTTGTCAGAACCTACCCCCATACTCGGACATTGAGGACGGAAATACCTCGACATCCGATGATGACAATATGACACCCAATTCAGATGCACGACCATCCGCCAGCAGGCGGCCGCATGAAAGCTACCTCGACATGATGCCGCGCAAGCAGTCACCCACATCCTACAACCAGCCATGGGTTCAGCCTTACAACGAGCATAGACGATATTACGCAACACATTCACCTCCCCCGCCTTACAGCCCGCCCAGAGAAACTGAAGATGCACTCATCGACATCGACCCCGATTGGTACTACTTCACGGACGAACACCGACAGCCGATCCGGACTCGCCAGCGAACCTACGCTAGAGCACGACAACAGCCGTACCAACGACATCGACGTACATACGAACAACGGAGGCCTCTCACTCACCGATGCCGCTGTTGCGAACTACTCCGACGAGTCATCAACCTGCTACGCAGCGGCGGATTGGGCTTTCAGGATCAACTTTAAAATAAAAAACAGTCACAGCCAGTAAGTCGGAGTTGTCTGAGAGACGCCCAGACAACCCGATTTGCATGACGGGGGACGACATCGCACCAGCTATCTGTCGCCGCGGCCGCTGTTGCGAAACACTCCGACGAATCATCGCCCTGCCGCGCGGCGACGAATCAGACTTGCGATTTCAAGATCAACTTTAAATCGAAAAAGCGAAGGAGTAATGTGCCAAGACAACCCCCAGGGACATAACTTTCAACCCGGGAAGAAGAAGGCAATATCTTAGTCGCGGGAGCCGCTAGTTTACCACACATACTAGCGCCCCTGATGACTGGTCATCAACATTGCGACATCAAAACGAATTGGCGGACATCTAGCAGTAACCAGGCCGATACATACATACATACATAGTAAGACAACTATGAAGTAAACAGAACGCTTAAGGGATTAGCGAGACGAGATACTTTACCTACGGCGCCCATTGAAACCTAACGCGGCACGAAGGCAAGGATAAGATACCTGAAGAACACGGAGGAACACATAGGAAAATTACCTCGCATGAGCAGCCCAGGAACGCCCCATCCGATGGATCATGAAATGCGGATCCAGGCGGAATAACACCATGGTCCTATTTAGTGGCAAGCAAAATTGAGACCTACACACACACAGACAGTTCTAGCAAACCCCGCAGCGAACACTAGGAACTCCCAGACACGCAGGAAAGCAGTCGGAAGCTATGGACAAAGATGCAAGGTAAACATTACGAGCTTGTATTCTTAACCACGTCCTACTGATGCGCCGACGAAGACGGAAGAAGAGCAGACGACAGGAAGACAAACTCAACCGGAACTCAACCGAGTAGAAGACAAGAAGATACACTCAATCCAGGAAGACGGAAGAAGGCCCCAAACCGAGCAGACGACAGGAAGAGAAACTCAACCAGGAGAAACCCAGATGCTGATGATTGAACTTTATTAACTTTGTTGTAATTAAATAATCAAACCGTTCTGATAGCCTTAAGAGTTTATGTACCCGTATTGGCACATAAGTCGGGATTTTTGTACCCTGTGCCAATGCATTCTCTTATATATGCGAGTCGACCATAGGTCGCCTCGCATATATAAGAGAATGCCTAACAATTTTTTATCATTTTTTTTTAAATAAATGTTTCTTACAATTTTAGGACATAAAATAAAAAAAACATCCATTACCCTGCAGGGAGCCCCACACATATATAGAAGCATATAGAAGAGTGTCGTCTGCTCATGTTTGTGTGGGGCTCTGTATGGGTGAAATTATAAAATTGTTAAAGAATACAAGAATTAAAAATTAAAATTGCATTCTCTTATATATGCGAGGCGACCTATGGTCGACTCGCATATATAAGAGAATGCATTGGCACAGGGTAAACAAATCCCGACTTACGACTGGATTTGATATGGCGGGTCACATATATTTCTTTGTTAAGTCCTGTTCCAGTTCTCAGTTTGGAGTGGTCCAGCATGAGATTACACGTTTAAGGCAACTTATTGCGTCGGCTTCCCAATAAACATTGAAATGATTACCTCAGAGAAATACCACGATTCTTAGTGTCGCCAAGCAAAATCAGCTGACAAAAGTCGCCTAAAGCATGAACTATCGAGCTGGGACTTGCACCTATATATAATTATGTCGTGTGAACATGTATTACCTAAGAAATATATTACCTGCGTTATTGTTTTCAATGTATTGATTTCCCCCTCAGAACATCAACAAGTGTCATGCGGAATGTTTTATCTACGGGCGTAGAAAACATGTAGAAATTAAGGCATGATTTCCCTCTCGCCATAACTATTTGATGTCGGCGCTACTCGCGGTCCCCAGCACCGACAATATGTCAGATCACGCACCGCCGTATTCCCATATTGTCACAATCCACTTGAAAGTTTCAAAATCATCACAATATATCAATTATATTTTACACAATGCCTAGTGTCCAGGTATACTGGGGTACAGAATTATAATCCAGCAAACAAATCATAGGAGCACACCCATCGGTGAGTAGTGTCCCAGCTATACCTAATCATCCTTTTCATATTCAGCAAACAAATCTCTCCATAAATTGGATGTATATTTTTCGTTAGTGTCTAATTATTTCGTAAGAATAATCAGCTCCATGGGGAGTCCGTTATATGGAATACACATCGCGACGTTCCGTGAAATCACACAGCGAACGGGGCGTAGAGAAAACCTGTGCTGGCCAAAAAAAAAACTCTGTTTGATTTTGTATCTCTGCCTTCTACAGTTAGTTTGTATTTGTTTAAGCTTTTGTTGGATTTGCTACTTAAATCTCTACTCGGTGTTTGATGAATCAGTTTCTCATACCGACCAAGACTCCCTCTTACACATTTACCGGCGTTCGTTTGAGGTTGTTTCCGTTTCCACGTTCGTTTTTTTCGGTTGATACCTGGTCTTCTCGGGATAATGGCAGGTTCTAAGTGTATTTCCTGTTTCGTTTTGCTGGTGCTGTCTGTGATTCAGGTAAGTTAGCCAGTTATCGCCCTTTAACCCTTTACCAAACAGAACGGCCCTGTGCCAATGCATTCTCTTATATATGCGAGTCGACTATAGGTCGCCTCGCATATATAAGAGAATGCATTGGCTTAACACATTAAAAATTATAAAATTGTTAAAGAATGTAAGAAAAAATGGTAAAAAGTGTTAAAAAAAGATTTTTTTTAGGCCAATGCATTCTCTTATATATGCGAGGCGACCTATGGTCGACTCGCATATATAAGAGAATGCATTGGCACAGGGCATAACTGTAACTATCACAATGTGGTCAAGGAGCCCGTTCCAATGATATCCATATTTGTATGGTTCTATTGAGACAGACCGAAGATATTTTAGGCTGTTGAAGCTTTATTTGGCCGGTTTTGGCCGTTTTGTTGGGTAAAGGGTTAAAGATTTCCTGATTTGACACCATAAAACTACTTTCAGTATGTGTTGAAAAAGAAACCAGAATATAATCAGATAGGGCCGCGTTAAGAGATTTCGATGGCCGTATATCGACTTTCAAAAGGAGGAAGTTTTAACACGTTGTGATGTACTCAAACTCAGGGAACTTTTCAATTCGGGAAAGGGGATCCGAATGCGAAATTTGTATATTTCCATACGTAGAGTTGAGCCATTATTCGGACACTCCCGATGTTATTTCTTTAATACTATACCCGCTGTCACCAACACGATAATTTCCCTGCATGGTTCTTATTAACCAGAATCATGGGTTATTCCATTGACTTACAATTATGTTAACTATGCTCATCAGCATTACTTTAAAATTGACAATATATTACATCTATGTTGTACATGTACATGTATAAATATATAACGCGGCTAATACTGCATGTGTCAGGCATACTCCATTAATTTGTGAATCCATTCTGTTCTGTTATGACTTATAGTCTCTGTATATCAATCGTGATGACGAGTAATTAAGCTATGTATCTATCTATCTATATTTCTGAATTTTTGTCAGCCTATCAAATATTCCACTGCTCGCCTTTATAAAGAGCTGATGTCACCCAAAATGGTAAATAAAGAGCGTTCGTTTTCGATGTGTGGATGGTTTTGTTGATTTTCACGAAATCTGTGTAATGTTAATGCTGGTTCTTGCGAAAAATATTATTCAATTCTTTTGCCTGGTTAGCAGGAAATCGGCTTAGGAAATTCTTTATTATTTGCAATTGTGTCAAATCGGACCGTATATTTTAACATCAAAACTTGCATCTACCATCTTATTGACCAAGTCTACTCGGTCCATAACAGCTTGTGATATCAGTTTGGATGATGTAGATTTCGAAAATGCAAACATGCACCTATACTTCTAATAGACCAAGTCATGAAGATATCAAGCATGCATATATCCGATGTCCATTATATGTCAGAGAAACTAGATTTATGAGTAAACAAAGCCTTGTTTTCCAGTGAATTTCAATTTGACGCGCTATCAGAAAACAATATATTAGATGACCATATCATAACTTTTCATATCACGGTAAATGACAAATAATTTTAAAGACTGATTAATCACGGACATGTGAGATGATTAATAACATTCAGATGTCCACGTGAATTCTCGGGCTCCACGTGAAGATGGTGCGTCTTGTCAATGAATGTCCGTTTATAACAGACTAACGGGACGGGATTCGATCAAATATGTGAGCCGCCATATCAAATCCAGTCGTAAGTCGGGATTTGTTTTACCCTGTGCCAATGCATTCTCTTATATATGCGAGTCGACCATATATAAGAGAATGTATTGGCCTAACAATTTTTTACAATTTTAATAATGTTTTCTTGTATTCTTTAACAATTTTATAATTTCACCCATACAGAGCCCCAGACAAACATGAGCAGACAACACTCTTCTATATGCTTCTATATATGTGTGGGGCTCCCTGCAGGGTAATGGATGTTTTTATTTTATGTCCTAAAAATTGTAAGAAACATTTATTTAAAAAAAATGATAAAAAATTGTTAGGCCATTGCATTCTCTTATATAAGAGAATGCATTGGCACAGGGTAAAAAAAATCCCGACTTAAGACTGGATTTGATATGGCGGGTCACAAATAGCATCAACCCGACCGATATCCCAAGCTGTTTGGACCGAGAGACTTGGTCTGATCCCTTCTATACATGTATGTATCGCGTTCACATTGTATAGAGTACATTTTGTCACGTCCATATTAGGCATGTATTATCAGGGCGTAACATAGCAAGAACTGGTGACATTTTATTGCAGTAGTGGGAGTTATGAAAAAACAAATGGAATGATTCCAAGCATGTGCCGTTGCAGACAGATTATTGTTTTGACTATTTGTTTCAAAGAAAGCGATTTAAAATATTTTATAAAGGTAATATGCTATTTAGTCCCTACAGCACTAAAAATATAATGTTCAAGTTAGACAATTAAATTCAAAAACGTAAAAAGTGCCATAAAATCGAAAGCGACACTTAACAGTCTCAAACGAAGCAGAATGTTATGCTCTGTCATAAACATCGGGACTTCAAAAAAACTCCGCAGATGGGGAATGGATTCCATAATTATGTTGGTTTGGGGTCTATATCTTTTTCGGGGAATAGGAGGCCAATATACACGTATAGAAAAAGGAAAAAAGAAAACAAAAAGTAATTTGCAATCCAGCCTCTTCTCCAGAAAATCATCACATTTTCGGCTTATAATAGGATTTATTTTAGGTTAATTATCAGCGTAGAATCGTTGTATTTTGAGTCCATGACGAACTGAAAATGAGAGTCTTTTAGTGCCATTATCAACTCATGACAACTTCATAAGTGCATTATGTGCGAACAATATAACAGGAATAAACCAACTCACGTCTTACCAGATGTACTCTCTTTAAAATGTGTTTGCGCTGTGGTCCGAGTCATAAAACGGAATAGCGAATAAAAGTCCACAAAAGAGCGTATATTGAGGTTATACAATGCCAATATGAACTTATTTCGTCACTATAATATAAGCCCGCCACAGCAGTTATGTGGTTATATTCACGAGAATAAGCATTATTGGGCTGGCAGGCACTATCTAAAGATTGCATGGTACATAGGAAACGTTGCAACGACAGTTCAATGGTGTCCAACCGGACCGTGGCTCTTTATTGAAATAGGTGTACGGCATTTGAGGCAGCCATCTGGGCATTGTTCTATATGAATGTAAATATAAACAGCATACAACGTGATCCGGAAAATTTTATACAACGGGTGTATTTCGAATAAATGTCAACCCATGATATCGTAGATTTTCATTACCATTATTTCTGTCGATGACTTATGGGGAGGGGTGCAACTGCAATTCAATTTAATTATTTAAAGTTCAAACCATCTTTTGGCACAAGAACCGTTCATGTTAAAAATAAAATAAAATTTAAATTGAATGTCATTGGTGTAATGATAAAATTAAAGTCATGCTCATTTTGCTGTGATCCAACTTTAAGTATATGTCTGAGATAACCGTACAATTTATTCATAATTATTGTATTATTATATCAGACGGTTTCATCGTTGGAGAATGTTAACACCCTGCGATTCTATGCGTGTGTCAAGTTTGACCAGGCACAATAACGAGGGTGCATTATTTACCAACCAATGACGTCACTGAAATCCCACTCGCTTGATGGAATTCGAGCAAACAAGAGACCCAATGTGTTGTATAGTACCCACCTCTATTATTGTGCGAAATGTGTGGTACCACGTTGCCCTAGGCCCACTAAATGGCAATCTTATTCGGGGCAATACAGTATGCTAAGTCTGCTCTCACTACAGTTTGTTACCACTCTGATAAATACAATTCAGGAAAACACAAATGATTCGACGTTAAATGTTCAAACGTAATTTCGTGTGTTGAACGTTTATATCCATAGTAGAACTACATCGTAGTCAGTAAAATAGTTCTTATGTTACATTCATTTAAAATTGGAGATTGTCATGACATCAATTAGATATGAGGAAAAGTGCCTGCATTTCAATCATGTAATGTAGCATTGTAGCTTGCTAGTGTTATTTGAACTATATATAGGAAACATATGAATGGTAATTCCAAGTGACTGATCGCTCAGAAACAGGATAACGCCGTGACGTAAATGTATGCATCACCACGCGTGACACACATTCCTTATAGCATCGTGTTTGTGTCTCTCGGTGTGGATACACACTCAAAGAAAACAGCGGAATAGTTCAATTCGCAGAACAAATCAAAAATAATAATTATGGCATAAATAGTAGCCGAGAAATTACCAAATTTTCACCACTCCTGGTATTGTGGTTTTAACCACTCGCCAAAAAGCTTGTGGTTAGAACTACAATTCCACTGGTGGAACTTTGGTATTCTCGGCTACATGTGTGTATTATATGGTATGTGTGTGGGGGAAGGTCTCGATAACGTAGCTGGCTATGTGTTTCTTCTGCGTCGGAGAATTTTAACACCCCCCGATTCCACATGTTTGTCGCGCTGACCAGACGCAGTAACGAGGGTGCATTATTTACCAACCAATGACGTCACTGAAATCCCACTCGCTTGATAGAATTCGAGCAAACAAGAGACCCGATGTGTGAATAAATTCAATTTGCAGACACACAACCCGATCATGTGAACAGCAGTACAGGCACTTCTAAAGAAACGTGAGCACCCAGTCTATATATAGATCGTCTTGACAAGCACGTGCTTTTAATTACTGTCATTTTTACACCCGGTATCGGAATCTTTCTGAATCACATGTACCCCGGTATGTTTACATGGAAACAATTCCTGTCCGATGAATGCCTCAAATACCACACAGCTAGTTCATTAATGTGGGTGCACATTCATTATCTATGGTTGCCGATTGAACTTCTAAACGTGACACCGAAGGGTGTGTCAAAACATTACATGTACACGTATAGGGATGATTATTAGTTATCTTCTGAAACACCGGTGGTACATGGAGATTTCATACCTGGATGTCGATTTGAATCCCGCGTTATCCAACACTATAGACAATCGAACTGGCAGTGTACAACAGACAGGAATTGCTGTATCAATCTAAGGGTATAAGATTTACAAAACTCGTGCAATAACTTAGGTCTGAACCGGGCATTTGGCGAGATCCAGACCTAATTTACAGTACGAGTTCTGTAAACATCGCTTTAAACTAGGGCTGACTTGCAGGTTATATTTATTACTTGATCCAAAAACCACTATAAAACATACTTAAATCAATAAATTGGACGTGAAACCAACAGCGGCTTCTGTAATGCCCTTTCTTGACAACTGAAACTTGCAGCGCTGTCCTTTGGCTAGGACTACTTAAAGCGACGTGCCAGTCAAAGTAACCTATCAACAGTCATATACATATACAGCCTACCATGCAGCCGTCATATACAACCTACCAACCATCAGGAATACACCTAGCTTATAGACATATTTGTTCAGATTATCGTCGACTAACGGAGAATTTTCCCCTGTCCAAGAAACAAATCGTTTGACTTTCATGTGGATAACAAATATTGTGTTAGTCCACACGTGTATTCCAGCTATCTATAGAAAACAAATCATCGGACGGAACCCAGGCTATAACACACGATAGGTATGACGATGATACGGAACGAGTCTAACACAAACTATTTACGATGATCGGGACCAGTCTGACACACGATAGGTATGACGGTGGTATAGCTGGCTCTGTGTTTATCCAATATCGATGATCGCCACTAATGCCTTGACTCCAATAAGTGCCGTAAAAATGATAATCTCGTTGTAAACTAAATCGTTTGTCCTTGTAATAAGCCGAACCGAAGTTCAGAATGTGTTTTCTGGAATTCACGTTGAACCATCCTTGCACACTAACCTTATGAGGGTATATTTACTGAACGCTGTAACATAATTCCATACCGACATCCCTGGTACTTTACTGCATCAGATTATAACCGACGATGTACTAAATTGCATGGATAGATTCCAGTGTTAGCTAGGACAGATGTACTAACAGAGTGATGTAACCATGATTGGATTCCAGTGCTAGCTAGGACAGATGTACTAACAGAGTGGCGTGATCATGTGATATCGGTTCCCATGCGAAATAAATTAATCTCGGAGTGTTCAACGGTGAGTTGTAATAATCAGCGCGCTCAACGCACTAGAACTACAGTGGTCACAGTATTACTAAATTGATACTTAGTGACGACTTTTTGACAACTAGCCACTATAACAAACTTCAATAATGTTCATAACTATATACCAGCTGCAATTTAATTTATAAGGCTGTACAGTGTTTAGCCATATCGAGTCCCTATCGTTGTCGAAGAACTCATATGATACCGCTTTATGAGACCTCCAACGATATACCCGACGATTACCACCAGATGCAAGGCCTGGGCGCCGCCATATCCATGATCAAATTAATGTCTTGAACGCTGAATAAATTATGTAGGGTGTACCTTGATCGTCAAGCCACAATATGAACTCCGTATCTACCACAAATGCAACGACTGAAGACGTAACCTCATTTCAATAATGTATTATTCAAATAATATTGCCAGAAACTCTAAAACTAGAGGAGCTTCAACAGACATATTCGAGAGGTATCGCAACTCACGGATAGAGTTACCACTGCTGTTATCTTTTCGTGTGGTCGTAAAATGCATGTATAACCAACTGTTGGATAATCCCGTATTACCCCACATGTTCTATACCGATCTATTATATATAACCATTCAGCATTATATATACATATTTAAACATATTGTTTTATAGATAACCAATAAGTGGTTAGTGCGTGACTGACCAGGCAACACATCATGCAGGGTTAACGAAAATCTCACCTAGCATACCGGGAAAGCTTTATGATATGTCAAATTACGATAAGCTGACACAAAAATGGTCTGAAACCAATTAGTCATATAACATTTATCACTGAGTGAAGTTGGTACAATGTGTATGCATGAGAAGAGAAAGAATAGGGAATATGCGAAGCATGTGAAAATAGGGGGAAAATAATGGAACAGTGACCCAATTTTGTGCAGATATCTGATTCTTCGTTCATTTTGGGCACTATATCTTAATTAATAAAACCCAAAAGTTAAAATTTATAATTTATAAATGAAATCACCAGATAATGAAAAGAGCTAAAGCCAATACGATCTTCATCATTTGCAAGTAACGACTACGATTATGATTACTGAATATTGCATTACACGGAAAATCGTGCACAATGAGAGTTTCGCTTTACACAATCTACCAGATTAAGAAAAAAGGCCGACAATACTATTTTATTCAATCGGTCAATAGATGACAGTTGATAAGTGATCGATGTATGATACAACACAAATGACAGTTGATAAGTGATAGATGTATGATACAACACAAATAATTAATGGAGTGTATTTATCTTTAAATGTACAAACCGAATAAATTGAAAGCCTACATATTGAGACCGTTATGACATCTCTGCTACATTTACATGTAGAATGGGAACATATTTTGATGAGTACATGCATATAACTTGAACTATCCTTGAATGTATTTAAAGTAACCATCATGTAACCGATACGGTTTACTCAACGGCATCTAGATTATTCCGGGTCAGCCGGGGATCAAAGAGAAAATGTACGTAATGCGAATATAAACAATAAGAAGTTTCTAGGAAATTCGTATGCTTGTATTATACCCCCGACTGATTCAAGAGTCAACAAACACTAAATACAAACTGGGACACAATCCGTATTAGTTAATTGGCCAGCAATATTGTGTAACCTACCATCCATTGTTTCCTGCTTTCTGAAACGCGTGTGTACTGTGTGTGTATATTGAATGCTTCGAGATGGCCATGTGAATGAACATGAATGTAGGACGTTGGTTGGTCGATATTACGTCACATGACGTCGCGTGCTGACCCCAACTTGCATCCATTTTTGTGTAGATGCAACTTGCACCGAGCGACGATAATAACGTTGGAAATGGGCACTTAAAACTCATTTAATCTGCCACTTGACTCGGTTGAGTGTAAATATAAGTAATGGATGTTGATTTTGTTGCGTTCCATAGAGTATGGATGCAAGTTGGTCTGACATTTTAATGTGTGGAACGCTTTCGCGTTCCACACAAAATGTCAGACCAACTTGCATCCATACTCTATGGAACGCAAGCAAATCAACAACCATTTCTTAAATATATGCGAGTCGAACATAGGTCGCCTCGCATATATAAGAGAATGCATTGGCTTAACACATATTAAAAATGATAAAATTGTCAAAGAATGTAGAAAAATATTATAAAAAATGTTAAAGAATGTAAGAAAAAATGGTAAAAAAGATTTTTTTTTAGGCCAATGCATTCTCTTATATATGCGAGGCGACCTATGGTCGACTCGCATATATAAGAGAATGCATTGGCACAGGGCATAACTGTAACCATCACAATGTGGTCAATGAGCCGGTTCCAGTGATATCCATATTTGTATGGTTCTATTGAGACAGACCGAAGATATTTTAGGCTGTTGAAGCTTTATTTGGCCGGTTTTGGCCGGTTTGTTGGGTAAAGGGTTAATTGGCCAACAATATTGCGTAACCTACCATCCATTGTTTCCTGCTTTCTGAAAAGCGTGTGCACTGTGTGTGTACACTGAATGCTTCGAGATGGCCATGTGAATATACATATACATATATGGTACATAGTCATACAATTAATCAACATTTCCTCCCCAGATTTCATTTTTATATCCACACAAAGATAAGCGTTTTAACATAACTAAAGTAACTGTTCTGTCATGGGAGAGGACGGTGTAGATAAGCTTTTAGTTACTGTCGGTCGTCCCACTTGTCCCACAAGAATGGACAAGTATATAAATATCATGTTTGTATCTATTTACAAAATTACAACCGTCGCTTACCTTTTCTATTAGGGGATTTCGAGATTTAGCCGGGATAATTTGAAAGGTTATGAGGCCCTTTGCTACAACACTCTTTATAATTTCTCTATATGATGTTTGTTTACTGGAAATATAAACATAATACATAATTCAAATCAACTTTGTTAAGACTTCTTTTGTTTAGCTTTCGTTTTCTTTCTGTCTTCTGTTGTTGGTGGTGCAGATGTTGTTGATGATTTTTGGAGGTCCGCGAATAGTTCTTTGGTTTTTGTCTTGTGTCTGTCGATCTTGCTACCAACGCGTATATACTGTCGTGCATGGATCCTTTGTCCGGGATCCATTTCATCAATGGGGTCATAACGTCCTTATGCTACCGTTACACAGATTATCTCATTAACCCTTTACCCAACAGAACGGCCCTGTGCCAATACATTCTCTTATATATGCGAGTCGACCATAGGTCGCCTCGCATATATAAGAGAATGCATTGGCTTAACACATATTAAAAATGATAAAATTGTCAAAGAATGTAGAAAAATATTATAAAAAATGTTAAAGAATGTAAGAAAAAATGGTAAAAAGTGTCCACTCTCATATATAAGAGAATGCATTGGCACATGGCATAACTGTAACCATCACAATGTGGTCAATGAACCGGTTCCAATGATATCCATATTTGTATAGTGTTATTGAGACAGACCGAAGATATTTTAGGCTGTTGAAGCTTTATTTGGGCGTTTTTGGCCGCTTTGTTGGGTAAAGGGTTAAAATACAATCAGAAATGGCGGATTATGGTGGGTCGAGAGATGTGCTTATATTGGTATAGTGTTGTTTTAAATTTGTCATAATGTTACACCAAACTGGGATGCGAAAAGCAATAAGACCCCTTTCGTCATAAATATAGGGAAATGCAGCCACCGGTTTAATAAGAGGTGTCCGAATGAAACCAACCTGTTTCTGTGAGAACTATCTGAACGGAAGCGACATCAACTTGCAAAGCGGCAATATTCGGTTGAATTCGCTTGCGGTTCCGTGTCGAATGTTCGTACGTTTAATACCTGTATCACAAAATTACTACTAATAACATACTGCGTGCTTCGGTTTATATTATTGAACTTTTAAGACATTCGTGCGAAAATTCTGTTTTTTCATAATATGTTTATCGGCAGGGGATAAGGATTTGTTCTCAGCAACATGTGTTGTACATGATTTATATTAAATTATCCGGAAGAGACTTTACTGCGCATGCTACACACACAAATCGTTCAGTAAAATGTAATAAATAGAGATTGTATTGTCGTTGACTACGCGATTATAGTGCTCAGTGGGTTGGTATAGTTCACTCCGATTTCCGTCATCCAAGCCATGCTCTATTTATCAAATATGTACAAAGTATCTAAATAATCACATCGCCTTAAAAAACAATCTCCGACTCTGGTAACAATAAACTTTTGCGGACACTCGAACCTAACTTAAAATAATATATCGAACGCGCCGCCACCATCAGAATTCGCGGCGTTTAGAATATACTTCCATTGAGCGCCGTAACATTCCCGGCGTGTGGAATTCACTTCCCCTAAGCTCCGTACTTCCGTTGATATAGGCACATTCAAATCGGATATGAAAACACATCTCATTTTAGCATATCTCAAACATCTCACCAATAAACGTTCAAAGACCGAAAACAAACACAAACTGAACCTTATTGATCTTATTTGTGCTTTTGCTTTGTATAATTAAATAAATTATGTATCACCGCTGATTATGTGGTCTTGCTAATTTGCTATGATGTGGGTTGGTCTATCTGAACTGATATAGTTCTGGTGCGGAAAATGGTGGCGTTAAGAACAAGGACCGATAAATGTTCAAAATAGTTCGCGATATGTGGCGAATATATGCTTGTAACATATTTTACTCTACCTAATAGGGGTTAAGACTCAATGAGAAGTAGAATCATTCTGATTCTCGAAAAATGCTGTCACTTTTCCCAATTTCGTGACATGGGTATTTTATGTAATTTATTAGATCTGTATAAATATGCATTTGAGCGTACATCAGCATTTATCGACATACGCTGTCCCTCCTCCCAAAATAACGTATGCAAACTGGAGGCTCAAAACGTTTAGAAAAACATTACACCAAGAAGACCTTCATTCACTGTATAAACCTTGCCAACCCAATGTCGCCATCGACTACTCTAATCGATTTAAAGGTGGCGTTCGAAGTCTAAATTTGACCTGAACAAAAGACTCATTATGCTCCAATGTTTAGAATAAAATTCACCACAGCGTGACCGAGATGTCTCTGTGTTTGTGTATGAACAACCTCGTGTTCACCATACCAAACATGTCTCATCTTCAGATTTACAACGGAAGGCTAACTAAATTGGGTTCGGACTGCCGATCATTATAGCCGTTTCCATGTTCCTTTGTCGGTATTGGACAGATCTACAAACTTGATAATTTGCATGCTAAAGTCGTTTTGGTATATAAAGTCAGCATTTCGTGATCAGAATTTTCTAAAATATGTGCCTTTAATAACTCTTGCTGTGGTATATCAAGCAAATAAAGGTATCTAAGGATCAGATGTACGTTTTGCCAAATTTTCCTGGTATTTCAAAATGAATTTTCTCAAAATCTGTCAGGAATTTCTTTGTTAAATTTGGTACAAGCGATTATTGTGACACAATATTTAAGAATCATCGACCCATTGGAAATTATAACTTCATTTACTTTTACTTTTATGGCATGAACAACATTTAAAATGTCAATGTTTTCCGGTACCAAGAACTGCAAAAAGATTTGTTTTCAAAAGTGCAGTTCATATATCCGTTATATCATATCTGAAGATCATGAGAGGAGACTTAATTATCCTTGATTAATGAAACTTAAAGGGGTACTGTACGCCAAATGTTGTTGTTGGTTTCTATAGTCTCCGAGTCGGAGAATAAGGTAACAATTTTTCCATTATTTGAAAGTCTGTTGAGTACGAAGTCATGTTACGGATGACAAATTTACCGGAATGCAAAAATACAAATTGTCGTTGTCGAGTAATTTTTGTAAAGTTTTCAACCAAATGAATCAAATAAAAGTTATATTATATGCATACTAGTCCCATATAATCATTTAAGTTATTGTATCGTCGCTAGTCAGTGAGTGGCTTGAGTGTTCTCCCGTATCATCATAATATCTTAAGCGATGGTGTGTGCAATCGGTTTAACAATCCAGTATCCCTCAATTACTGTTTTTGATTACGGTAATTCGTAATTTAATTGACGCCATTTTATGGCTCCAGTCATAAATTCAATTTATATCAAATTATTAACTTTTAAATTATTAAATTTTAAGATAGCCTATTAACCTGAGCGTTTACAGAATACAACTTCGACTCAAATTACTTATGTTTCTATATATTATCGATATTAGATCGTTGTTGTCACCGGAAATTTAATGAAAATAGCGTACAGTACCCCTTTAATGATTATCTTAATTAGAAAGGCAACTACCCATAAATATTGTTCTATATCTCAGAATGTTCATGTCATTCCTGTTGATCAAAGAAACAATGGTATGGGATGAGTTCTGGGTCATGGGTTCATAACCCAGTTAAAGCTGACTACCATATCTCTTAACACTGTGTCCTAATTCCAGTAGATTGCTCCCTGCTTGAGTGGGCCACACTGCAAATCCACATTTTGTTTTTATTGGGCTGGAATGTATGTGACTACTTTATTCTTCATAATAATATATGGGGGTATGATGCTATATTATGCGATTAAAATTCTAACTCAACATTATGTTACAAATGAAGCCCCCTCTCGTAGAGCCAAGACTGTAAGCTATTTGTTAATTGGATTTTTATGTGAAATTATTAATTATTCTAGCAGTTATTGGTATCAAAAGGGACAAAAAAGAAATTATATTTTGAACCTCTCAAATGTATTAAAATCCTTTGTTTTTGTCGTCTCTTAATAATTACTCAGATTCTACATACAATGAAGATGGTGACATGTGAAATTCAAGATTTTTCACCAGTTAGATCCAGAGCAATTCTTGGTTGAAAATTTCTTGCCATTTTTGGCTGGATTTATGCATAACGTGCGTCTTACGATATTTACCGAGCAATGGTTACCCGGAACAGGATAGCAATGTGACACGAGCCACTTAACTTGGAGGGTTCAAGTGTCCGTTCGGAGAAGCATTACTTCATTAAGTCCTTCGATATGCTTCGTTCAGCGTTTATTTCCTTCCAACACAAGGCCGGTATCAAATATTCCAATCGATATTACAGGTGGAGCTCGACGTCTTCGATTGACCAGAACACAAGGAGCATTATATTCCGTTGATAGAATAAATTACTATCTATTTGTGTATAAACAACAATATGTTCCCCATGCCAAACATTTCTCACCTTCGGTCTTCGGATTTGTCATGGAAGGTAAACGAATTTGTGTGCGGAATGCCTGACTCAAATGCATTAATCTGTTGCATGTTTCGTGTTGAATATAGTAGATGGTCCCATGTATGGCTGGATTTAGGTAGGATATCCCTTTAAATATGTCAACCCATCAATATGAAATACACGCGGATAAGTGCTGATGTTTCCTGAACTCCTCATCCTGTATATATATAAATACGCTTTTGGTTGAACTTTGTTGGTGTTTATTTCAATGATGTCTATAGGTATTTAAAAATCGGAATGATTATTTGTAGCATTCATAAATACCAATCTTCACAATAAAATGATGATGAAGTTATGTTCTGCTCGATGTAAGTTTGATAACAAATTTGAAATAGTTGCGTGGGTGTAAAAATAATAAATATGAACTGAAGACCCCTGTCCTGAAAGGCTTCTATCAATTAATATTGATTTTATTTCGAATATTTTATTGGGTCCGTTTATTTGTCTATTTTTAGAACAGACCATTCGGGTGATACCATATAGCGATATAGAGTATTAGGCTGTTCCTATGGCTACGTACCGAACGTCAAATATCCCAGATTGATTAGTTGTATTGTTTTATTCCATAGCTATAAGCGATAATGAGTATAATTCACGTTTATTTGTGACAAAATTACACAATAACATTTCTGGTCTCTGTTAACAGTAACCACTATTGTTCGTTAGCTAAACAACCACACCTTTTTAGATCAGAAAATATTCGAAATAAAATGAATATTAATCGATAGAAGCATTTCCGGACAGGAGTCTTCGATTCAGATCTAATATTTTTTACCCCGGTAACTATATAATACATGTTTACAAACATATAATCGACCTTTAATGTACATGTGTATCACCAGGAACGTTTAAGAACTAACACTGTCATCATAATCAGATACAAGACTTTTACAAAAATATTTCTGTCACGTTTGAAAACTTGAAAAAAAGACCGAAAATAGTACTGCGCTAATTTAAATACGAGTACTGAAATAAATCTTTAATTTGGAACTCGACGGCTCCAATTGACCAGAACACAATGAGCATTATACTCAGGCGGCCAGGATAAATCACCACGGGGGATGTCTCGGTGTCTGTGTATGAACAACCTCAGGATCCCCATTCCATACATGTCTCACCTGCCGGTTAGCTTTGGAAGGCGGAAATAAATTTGGTTCGCAATGTTGATAAGCTACCTCCATGTTCCTCGTGGATCGATACTGCATCTAAAGTTGGCTATAAATAGGTCGATTAAACATGACATGGCGAACGCCCAAATGTTCAAACATTACAGCTCCCATACATTGGCTGAAGGGTGTAATATATCGTCAGTGTATAACTAACCGATGATGCATGCACAACTGCCCTTTCATGATAATCTTGGCGTATGTTTAAGTTTTAAATCCAGTGTATTTGGTAAAACCTTACACCTTTAAATGATACTCATTAATGAGTAGTTCCCACATGGAAAGTTCTGATGATAAGTTCAACAAATATTGTTGAACATATTATCTGAATATTTCCCACCAATAAATATGAATCCTACTGCACTAGTCTTGTATTATCAATTGTTCTGCAACATCTGGTTGTCGTCTGCTTTTATTACATGAACATCTCTCCAAACGAATAATAGACCATTCCAGTATTTAGTGCTATAACTGAAGGGAATAATCCATTTAGTACAGAACTGGTTAACATATTAATGTTTTGTCTTTTGAACGAGCAACTCTCAGCCACCCCCTGATGCCGTCACATTTGTAGGCACAAGATTGTCATTGTAGAACTTGCCCACTTTGAAACACGACATGGCGAACATCCAAACTATTAGCCATTGCATGCGAGTTTCAGAATTATTAGAAACGGTCTGTTGAAGAATTGAATGATTTTATTGTCTCGAAAATGCACGTATTCACTGATTCACTTTAGCGGTATATGTGGAGATCTTTTTCAGAGACGATGGTCACATTAAGTTAATCCAACCGTGCCCACATACATGTACGGTATATGGAATATCAGAGACGACGGTCACATTAAGTTCTTACCAACGTGCCCGCATACATGTATTATCATTTGAATCTGGACAACTGAATAAAACAAGGTTTTGTTTCTTCACATGGACTATCACAAGTACAAGTTTAATATTGGGATTTGAAGATGAAGTATCGCTTTAAAATAATAAACGTCACGCTTTTATTTGAATAACGTTCCGTTCCCATGGTGTAGTTATATTCATGTCGACAAACGTTTTTTTTTTAATCTGTCAAATTTCCGCTTTAGTCGATGGCTGCTTCTGAAGTATACCAATGTAAACATGAGAAGATTATGACACAGGAATGAAGTATTGAATTTACGAAATAATAATTATATATTTCATTCATTGAAAAGACCAACTGATGTAACAGAGATTTATTAGTTTTTTAAATGTATACAATGGAGCCGTCTTTTCTGAGGCTATAATCAATTCAATGTCATTATAGTCCGTCAATATGTAGATTTATTGATGATAATGTCGAGATAAGTTTTTCTTTAATCTGTCAAAGGTCCGCTTTGGCCTATGCATACTTCTGAAGCATACCAAGGTAAATATGAGAAGATTGCTTACATCCGCCTGAACGGCCATAGTAGGAATGAAGTATTGAACTTACGAAATAATAATTATATATTTCATTCTTTGAAAACACCAATTGAAGTAACAGTGATTTATTATCTGTTTAAGTGCGTAAAATGGACCATTTTTTCTGAGGTTATAATCAATTCATTGTCTAGATCGTTCGCAGATATATATTTCTTGAAGACACTATGTCACTTTACAACCACGCTCTTATTTGAATAACGTTTTGTTCTCATGGTGTAGCTATATTTATGTCGACAAGAGTTTGTTTTTAAATCTGTCAAAGGTCCGCTTTAGTCGATGGCTGCTTCTGAAGAATACCAACGTAAACATGAGATTACTCAGACCCATCAGAACGGCGGGAGTAGGAATGGACCATTGAACTGACGAAATAATAATTATATATTCATTCTTTGAAAAGACCAACTGAATTAACAGTGATTTGTTAGCTTTTCAAGTGTGTAAACTGGACCATTGTTTCTGAGGCTATAATCAATTCAATGTCTAGATCCTCCATAGATATGTATTTCTTGAAGACAAAATGTCACTTTACAACCACGCTCTTATTTGAATAAAGTTCCGTTCCCATGGCGTAATTATATTTATTTCGAGAGTAGGTTTTCTTTTATCTGTCAAAGGTCCGCTTTAGTCGATGGCTGCTTCTGAAGTATACCAATATAAACATGAGAAGATTACTTACATCCGCCATAACGGCGGAGTAGGAATGAAGTATTGAACTTACGAAATAATAATTATATATTTCTTTACTTGAAAAGAACATATGAAGTAAGAGGAATTTATAAGTTGTTTAAATGTATACAAAGGACCCTTTTTTCTGAGGCTGTAACATCAATTCAATGTCTCGATCGTCCGTAAATATGTATTTCTTGATGATAACAGTGATGATAATGTCACTTTAGAACCCCGCTCTCATGTGAATGACGTTTTGTTTCCATTGTGTAGTTATCATAATGTCGACCGAAATTTTATAAGTTTTGTCAAAGGCCGGCTTTGGTCGATTGATGCTTCTAAAACAAACCAATTTAAACATGAAAAGATTACTTACGTCCACCGGTATGCACGGCGCGAGTGGGAATGGATTACTTACATCCACCGGTATGCACGGCGCGAGTGGGAATAGAATACTTACACCCACCGGTATGCACGGCGCGAGTGGGAATGGATTACTTGCATCCACCGGTATGCACGGCGCGAGTGGGAATAGATTACTTACATCCACCGGTATGCACGGCGCGAGTGGGAATAGATTACTTACATCCACCGGTATGCACGGCGCGAGTGGGAATGGATTACTTGCATCCACCGGTATGCACGGCGCGAGTGGGAATGGATTACTTACATACACCGGTATGCACGGCGCGAGTGGGAATGGATTATTTAAACATGACAAGATTACTTACATCCACCGGTATGCACGGCGCGAGTGGGAATGGTTTATTTAAACATGAACAGATTACTTACATCCACCGGTGGTATGCACGGCGCGAGTGGGAGTGGAGTATTTAAACATGAACAGATTACTTACATCCACCGGTATGCACAGCGCGAGTGGGAATGGATTATTGAACTTACGAAATAAGAATGGTATACTGTTTTTAGGAAATTCAAGAAATGACAGGGATTTATTACCTGTTTAAATATATATCCAGGGTTTCAAACAGGGATTTATTTCCTGTTTAAATATATATCCAGGGTTTCAAACAGGGATTTATTTCCTGTTTAAATATATATCCAGGGTTTCAAACAGGGATTTATTTCCTGTTTAAATATATATCCAGGGTTTCAAACAGGGATTTATTTCCTGTTTAAATATATATCCAGGGTTTCAAACAGGGATTTATTTCCTGTTTAAATATATATCCAGGGTTTCAAACAGGGATTTATTTCCTGTTTAAATATATATGCAGGGTTTAAGGCTAATCCATTTTACTTTTTCCTCAGATTCATATGTAGGAAACAACATATTTTGAATGTGAGATGATACCGTACACGAACGCTGCAATTTTGTTTGACATTTAAGACTATATAGACCTATTTCACATTGTTTCGACGTTTTTGGGGGGTCACCAAAAATTATTTTGTTAATTTGTCATTCGCCAAGTAACATGTTTTGCCATTTATAGGTATAGTTTATATATCGTATTTGGTTTTCACACTTTTTGCCATTTATATGTATAGTTTATTTATCGTATTTGGTTTTCACACGTTTTGACATTTATAGTTTATATATATATCGTATTTCGTTTTCACATTTTTCAACAGAACATAGCAGAACATGGTGTAAACTTTGATTATTTGGGTTTGAACCATGAACACTTGGTTTTAAATGGGTACTGTACACTAAATCCGGCCATTTATGAGACCATCTCCTTTTATACTCAACAGAATATATGCATATGAATGAGTTTGAACCATTGATTAGTGCAAAATATACTCGTGTGCATAGATCTATGAACGATGCAAACAACATGGTAATTATAATGGAAATTGAGTTATCACTACAGCCATTTATTCATTTGCATTATAATTACCATGTTGTTTGCATCGTTCATATAGAGCGCACGAGTGTATTTTGTTCAAATAGAACATATCTCATCTACTAACTATAATATACTCACATTCTCACTCATATTCAATGTTGAGAAAATTCAACCGACACATATGGCATGTGTCATATCTACACACTTTTGTTTAAAATCAAATTAAAACATATTGTGTAGAATTTATACACATGTGTTCTAAGAGTGTGTTAATAGCACCGTTACAGGTGGAACTATCGAGATTTACTTCCCATGTCGTTAGCTTTGGTAAATATGCATTTTATTTGCGTGTTGTCCATAGGGTTTTCTATGAGCAAAATACATGCAAAGATGCCAGTGTGTGAAGGTAACCTTGAGTATATACAATGGACCCTTTTCTGAGACTGTAGCCGATAAAACCACGCTTTCATGTGAATAACGTTCCGTTCCCATGGTATAATTATAATTAAGTCGGCGGAAATTGTAACAGAATTGTCAAAGGTCGACTTTGGTCGATGAATGTATCTGAAACATGCCAAGGTAAACACGAAAAGATTACTTATATCCACCCAGAACTGCGGGACGAGGAATGAAGTAATGAACTTCAAAACCAACAGGAGGTACACTCAGCCGGTAAAACAAATCAGATTAGCAACAAAAAATAAATTGTATATATGATCTCTAGCTCAGCACAAAGAAGGCGAGTTGTAAAGCGTGTGTGAACATTGTTGTAAATAAACTTCCATGTTTACCGTCGAGGTCTTATGCCTTGTGCTTTGTGATTTTCTTCTGTTGACTGTTTGTTAGACAAATAAGATCACCAGACGCAAGTTGTTTCTTTCTGACCACTGTTATTGGAAATCGTTATGTATGATGAAGTAACCTCTGGGCTGGACTTAGTCGTTATTGGGATCGCTTCATGTATATTTGCCCTCAGAATGGTTGAGGTTGAACCCCCGATTTGTTTTTTTTAACCACGGCAATAGGGAATCTTTCTGGACGATGAAGTAACCTATGGGCTAGACTTAGTACTTGGACTCCTTAGTACTTGGACCCCTTCGTTTATATATATCCCCACATAACGGTTGAGGTTTAATCCCCCAATTTGTTTTTTTTTAACGACGGTTATCGGAAATCGTTCTGGGTTGGATTTAGTTCTCATTGGGATCCCTGGACTGATATACCAACATAATGGTTGATGTGGAAGACCAGATTTGTTGTTTTTTTGTCTTCTGAGCCACCACTTTGATATGTTGTTAAATAATGATGCCAGATATGGATATGATTACAACGAGTCCTCAGGGTTAGAGTTGGTTTGATTCTTTCATGAGCCAAATATTTTCAGTTCTGTTCATTAGTAATACCATAAATATATATGATCACTAGCTGCAATGGATGTTTTCTGACCACGGTGACATCCTTCTGTATATGATGAAGTAACCGCTGTGCCTCACTTGGTTTTGTTATTGGGATCCCTTCAGCTATATGTCCACATGATGGTTGAGCCCGGACTTGTTTATTTCCCATCACTTTTCAGTTATATTCATTAACCCTTGCACGACTGGAACTGCGCAGGTGCAGCATTAAATATTATGTGCCAAAGTATTATTTTATATATGCGAGTCTCGCATATATAAGATAATGCACTGGCTTACAAGTCCAAGGTAAATATTGTTAGGCCAATGTACTCCATTGTATATGGGGGACTCGCATATATAAGATAATGCATTGGCGCATGGTATCCGCAAAACGAAAATCAGGAAGCTCTAGTCATGTAAGGGTAAATAATACCGTATATGCAAGGGATGAGTTCTGACTACGGTGTCATCCTTCTTCTGTATTATGAAGTGAGTTCCCTTTTCTGAGCCATCAGTTTTCAGTTCTATTCATAAATAATGTCACATATAAGAAGACGCGATAATTGTGTTTTCTGACCACGCTTCTAGGCAGTATATATTGTATAATGACCATTCCTTCTTGATTAGTTAGATTGGAATCTCTTCACTTGGGTACACGATTTATCGGGTTGCATGCATGCAAAATAGAACAATAAGTTTGTGGGAGGAATAACCGCCAGTGTAGTTAGTATTAAATATGACACTGCTGGTTTGAAGGTTTAATTATTTAACAAAATTGGGAAAGTTCACATAAAAGTGAAAAATTGGGACACGTAACATGCTTTTCGTATTCAGTGAAGTCCAACTCCGTGTGTTTGAAAATAACCCGATTTCTTTCCCCTGAATTATGTCATTTGCGCTTGCAAGACATTTTTGTTAAATTAGTACGATAACTTTTATTCTATTTCAAATATTTCTCAGCTCGAACATAGCTCTCTATCAGATAGAAGAATCTTATATACTCACATATACTAACATGCTTTTTGGTTGAACATGGTCAATTTTAGTCAACAAATGGGTCAAATTAAGCGTGTTCTGTGTGCAAACCAAGGGTCTTAACTCAGTGACATAATGCTGTTGGGACCTATATGGCAAAGATCATGGATGGATCGGTATAGATTTGAAGTAAAGTACCCACTCCCAGGTTGGCCAAAATTGCCGATGTATTGAAACATTAAACATTATCCCCCAATAACTAAGACTTCTTCGTCATTTGTATTTATCTGTCGTCGGCATCTATCACTATCATCCCTCCAAATCCATGATAGACCATTCTGAAGTAGACTTTTTAACTGACTAGGAGAATTCATTTAGTATAGAAAGAGTTAAATCACAGTTATATTATCTGCCGTCTGTTTATCACCGTAACACCCCTCCAAATATATAATAGACAATTATGATGTACACTTTTTAACTAAGTGGGGGAAATCCATGTAGTCTAGAACGGGTTACTGCGATGCCCGAACAATGTGGGTAGCTTTGTGCGATTTGTTACAATATGTGCATGTGGCTTTCGGCGACGAGTAACAACATCTCAGATAAAAACCGAGTACATCCACACAGATAAACAGGTTCATATAAGCAGTGATTTACATATCATTAGGTGGGGAGAGTAAACACGAAACAGTTGACATTTGTCGCCTCGTGCGCACACCAATGAATTTCCGGCTTCTGTAAAGCTGACAATCTTGAAATAGTGTGACTGACATTTGCAGAATGAGGTCCCAAGTGGGTGAATTTAGTGACGCTAACACATGCAACGGGCTATCATCACTAAATTCACCCGCTGGGAACTTCATTCTGCTTAAGTCTCAACTGCTATGGGAGGCCAAGGATCGGTTGAAGTTCTCCAGTTGACGTTGGTGATTTTCATCCATTATATTCATATCGATTATGCGTTTTACCATCTACAAATTATGTGGTATAGAAACTGGGAATAAGTAACCAAAAAGATGTTAATTTGAGACTATCGATATTTCCCAGAAGTCGAGGCCTACGTAGAATAAGGTTCCCAGCAGGTGATGCTGGCCCACTGTGCGCAGTGTTCGGGTTGCATCACTAAATTTACCTTCTGGGGACCTCATTCTGCATTTGCCAGACACACTATTTCAAGGCTTGATTACTTGCAGATGGTTCGTCTCGCGATCAGAATGTCGGGTGCTGCATGTGGACCCTGTTTTTTTTTGTTCGGCCCCGCGCCTGTTTAAATAACTGTTGGATAATGAACGTCCGTTATTAAAATAATGGATCGTTGTTTGGAAAATAATGTACGATCTCGACAATAACCATCCATTATCATATAAAATGGACTTGGTAAACAAAGAAGTGACGCCATAGCCATGTTGTAAAGTTGTGTTTTGTCTTGATTTGGGTGGGCGCAACTAACTACCAAATACGCAACTGTTCTGGAAAGAAGCTGCAGTATATCACCAAAAGGCGAATGTCCAACTTTGGACTAGATTTGAAATATGGATCCTTCGCACCCGGGGTCTTGATCGTCAGAAATGTCGCTTACATTAGTACCTCCTCTGATTTTGTTTAGAAATAGTATCGTTATGTGTTCTAAAGTTGTCATTTTCACGGTCTTTCGTGGGCTGATCTGAACGAATGGGGGAAAGGCCGTTATATGTATAAAACATTCGAGAGATGTAGATTGTAAAATATTTTAATAATGCCTGTCTTGTTTGTTGTAACCCGACCATAATTGAGAAAAATATTCCTTTCGTTTTACAACCACCATCAGTCATTATTAAAACAGTTTAGAGCACAATCCCACTGTTGTAATCGTTCCCTGATTTTTGATAAAGCAAACCAATTCCCAAGGCTGGCGAAGGAATAGTTCAGTGATTATCCCATTGTTAGACATAACAGACAAATCGCACGGGCGCTTCAAAGTGGGATCAGTCCGTGTTGTTTCGGACATATCTATTCACATTCAACGGCGATCAGTTCATGTTAATCACGTTGTTGGGCGTGGCTAACCGGCTATTGTGTCCAATCGCGGTCAGCGCACGGATTGTGCTTCGTGGTCAAAACACGCCCAATGGCACATTTCCATGCAGTTGATCATATTATGTGGGATCAATTGTGCTCTAAGTCGGTCAGAGCACGCGAATAGTTCTTTGCCAGAATAAATCTTGTCTTCGACTCAATGTGATTCTGGTAAAGAACAATTCGTGTGCTCTAATCATTACCTAAATAGTCATGGTGTTGGCTATTTCATACAAACGCACGATTGTTCTCAAATCTCTCGGATTAGCCAAACATTACACAATTTACAGCTTTAGAAAATAACAACAGTACATTTTCTTAACAGAATTAGTTTGCCCTACCAGCATCATGGCAATTCAACAATTCAGCAGATACTATCGCCATAGCAAATTAACTTGACCTCTTAACAAGAGGTGAGTACTCCACAACACTAATTTAAGCATACCTTTCCTTGTATCATTTCTTCAATTGTGACCCGAGTATTTGAAGAAACACACCCAAGATTACATAAGCGCGAAATAACAATAGAGAGATTATGCTAGGTCCATAAAAAGACATGGTAATTCGCGAACCAAATAGGGACTAACTTCATCCTTACCTCTACACAACATGGCTTAATGCGATAATGTATAGTTTGCCGACTATTCAAACCAACAAGTACTAAGCTTGAAAAGCTTCATTCTCACAATTACAGGTAAATTACAGGTAAATTGCGTGGCATCTGATACAGGAATGGTTGTCAACAATATAAAAATTGAGCATTTTCGCATTTTACGTAATTGTTAGAGCACAAGAATTGTTCTTTACCAGAATCAATCGAGTCGAAGACGAGATATATTCTGGTAAAGAACTATTCGCGTGCTCTGATTGACTTGGAGCACAATTGATCCCACACAATGCAATCAAATGAAAATGTGCCGTTGAACGTGTTTTGACCACGACGCACAATCCGTGCGCTGGTCGCGATTGGACACAATAGCCGGATAGCCACGCCCAACAACGTGATTACCATGTACTGATCGCCGTTGAATGTGAATAGATATGTCCGAAACAACGCGGAATGGTCCCACTTTAAAGCACCCGTGCGATTTGTCTGTTATGAGTTCGTGTGCCTAACAATGGGATAGTCACTGAACTATTCCTTGGGAATTTTTGTGCTTTACCAAAAATCAGGGAACGATTGTAACAATGGGATTGTGCTCTAACGGATGGTAAAACAAACTTTTAACGAGAGAATTATCTATCCCTTGATAACAGAGTTAACTATATGGCTTCCCGCACTCGAAACCACGAAATCCCTGTGTCGAATACGGTGCTTGGACAAATATGTATTATTCCGACCGAATTGGCACTCTCTGTAATCTTGAAATCAGCTATGAATACCGCATGACTGAAATGTAGGGAAGTTAACGATCTTAGAATGAAATATCTGAATCCCTACTAGTTTCAGAGACCCAACACTTTAAAACATATAGCCGCTCTATTTAACTCACGAAATCACAAGACTGATAAAAACTTGTCCGTATTTATTATATACTTCTATCCATGTATTTCTATCTATACATTTGTAATGACATATTTTGTATTTCTATATATATATATATATATATTTGTAAAGTCTAATATTGACGATCAGAATAAACTGAAAAGAAATGAAGTGGCGTAATGCGATAATGTATAGTTTGCCGACTATTCAATTCTCGCTTAAATATATACACCTACCAATATTCGCTTTTGAATTTTTCCCGGTATCGACATAGGTCAGCAAATACTTGACATACCTTTCTACGAGCTTTATGTGTCTCAAAAAGACGCAGTGAAATCACGCAAAATACAACTCTCAACACGATGTTTGGGTCCCAAACAAAAGCAGTCATTTTCACGTCATGGAACAGAAAAGAGCGTTCCATGTTAGTCTATTCCTGATATGGTACAAATAAAGAGCGTTCCATGTTAGTCTATTCCTGATATGGTACAAATAAAGAGTGTTCCATGTTAGTCTATTCCTGAAATGGTACAAATAAAGAGTGTTTGTTTCACTTTTGTTCGAAAAATCTAAAATAGCTGGAAAATGGCTTTGATCATGGCACGTATATATCAGAGCATATGAAGCCGGTATGTAATTTGTGTTGGCATTTGTCAACATATCTTATAGCTCCTTCCAAATTTGGCAAGTGGCAGCGCGAACCCTGATTATACGCTTCCCCATTAAATAGTGGGAAATTGCCGCAACGTAAATATCGTATTTAATGTCTAGACCGACAGTAAAGATTTCATATTGTTATTCAAAAATAATATCTTCACTGTAGCTTACTTCCGGTAAAATCATCGAATAATAGTGAACGAATATCAATCTCGACCGAAACTAAAATGATAAAAAAAACATGTTTGAACTTAATTTTAAATCGACCTTGCCTAAACCTACATAGATATTCTGAATTGTACCACAAAGAAATGTGGTACAATCGGTGAAATGCTGCCAGCGCCTCAAACTTTCAAAAGTCAAACCACGCGGGCATTGGTTAATGTCATGCTATAGACTGAAGAAAGAGACATATAATGACTACCTACTGCACCATACTGAATGTTATTTGAGATAGAAAAAAAATAAGTCTTAACTGAAATTTGTTTGCCAAAAGGAAACGAAAAGGGGTCGCCATTCAATAGTGACGTCATGTTTGACGTTACAGTTCTAAGAGAAGAACTGTTTGGTGGAACATCGTACCACGCAGAACTAGAAACTGGTCTATATTATAGCAGGCTGAACGTATGTCACTACAATTTCGACCGAAACATACAGTCGAATTACAAAAGAAATAAATACACTGCACATCGGCGTGTATAGTACAATTTGACCACAGAAACTGATTGTAGGACTCCGCTTCGTGTCGTCCTACAATCAGTTTCTTTGTGGTCAAATTATACTATACACTCCGATGTGCAGTGTATTTATTTCTTAAATAATATTATTATTTCGTAATTATAATATCATCTTATTGTTATTTGGGATATTAAATTAGTATCCATCCATAATTATTTGTCACTTTTAGTGATACTTTGTGTGAACTATTTGCTGCGTTGGAGCATCATTAAATATCCTGTGACAGTGCATTCGCTTATATATGCGAGTCTCCCATAGACAGCCTCGCATAAATAATCGAATACACTGGCTTACAAGGTCAATGTGAATAATGTTAGGCCAATGCATTATGTTATATACATTGTGTATGCGAGGCACCTCGTGAGAGACTTGCATATATAAGTGAATGCATGGGTACTGAGTTTTTGCTAAGTTTCAAGATGCTCCAGTCATGGAAGGGTTAACCCTTTACCCAACAGAAGGGCCATGTGCCAATGCATTCTCTTATATATGCGAGTCGACCATAGGTCGCCTCGCATATATAAGAGAATGCATGGCTTAACACGGTTTTGGCCGGTTTGTTGGGTAAAGGGTTAAATATGTATCTGAACCATCCATGTCAAAGAATGTCCGCGAACTCGATGAGTCGCATTCGCGTTAATATTGAGGTATCCTTCTCGAGTAAACAGGAAATCCGTATCGCACCCCATATAGAAGCGCTTTTATCAGCGTAGACCAATGCATCGCTTCCATAAGATATAGTCACACAATGCGTAAACAATTGCGCAATGTTATGTTTACAAGAACCTAAGTTGCGCCACCATCCTCCGATTTAGCTGAGGACAGCTATATTTTTTATTATTATGTTTTCATTCAAAAATATTACTTCTCCCATTCGGAGCACACAGCTCAAATAATTCCATAACTGGTCTGTGTCTTGTAGAATACATTACATTCTTTTCGGATATGTTCCTCCCAGACCCCTGCCCGATATCAACCAAATTTGCGTGGTGACTCGGTATACCCTGGCGGATGTGATAACGGCGTTTGTTTTTTTTCTATTAAATTCATTTTTTTTAATTAAATATTGCTTTTGTTTAAATGTTATATAGTCAGCAGTTCAATCTAAAACAAATGCAATAATTAAATTAAATTAAAAATTGAAAATAAAAATTTAAATTTAAATTTAAATGTTAAATTGAGTAAGGAGTTCTATATAAAAACAATCAAAAATTAAATTAAAATAAACAATCAAAATTTTTAAATATCAAGAGGGAGTATCATTATGTTCCTCCGATTTGATTATAGAGGATCTCTGATGAGTCGCAATGGACCATTCGACAGCTGTCAATCAAATAATTATTAGCAGATGTTTTTGACCAATCAGCAACTGATCATCAGCTGTGTTCAGCTGCATTGCAAATTCTGATGCCATCTTTCTTCACCATAATTTTGATATTCATGCATACATTCAGTGTCAAACTGGCTATACTCAAACAACTTTTCTGTTGACAAATCATAACGTACTGAAATTTCAATGTACGCTATTGCGTTGGAAGTGTATCCATGGTTATAACAAATATTTTCATTTTACATGACATATGGCTACAGACTGTGTAGTATATAAAACATATGTATCGGCCATGTCCGTTTACATCTATGGGACAAACCTGAGATTAACTGTGCATCGGTCATGTCCGTTTTAACTTTGTCTGTGAGACAAAGCTGAGCGTTTCACCTGCGCATCAAACATAGAGTAAATGTATCTTACTGTATATTACAAAGATATTATATCTTATAAATGCCCTATCAGATTTTATCATAAATTATTGTTTAAATGTCCTTGTTAATTGTCAACTTACTGTACAAATGAAAAATGAGAAAGACATGCAGCTACATGTACCATCATTCGTATGGCACACAGACGCATCGCTAAAATGCATTCTGGAATAGACCGTTTAAATGAGTAAAAAATATCATAATTCATAACGCTCTTTATTATTTTCCGCCGGGAGCAAGGACGCTCTTTATAAGAGACGCTCATTGGAATGTTAGCTACAGGCTGACAAAAATTCAAAAGCTGTTAAATCTTGTCTTTTGTAAGTTGATATTTGGTCATCAAAACCTCATACTAATGGGTTCATTGGTCCAATCTAATAATTTCCTATTTGGAAGACATAGTTATGGTGGTTTGATTGTGTCAAAACGTACAGGGCATCTTTAAATCATGTTGACCTTATATATACACATGTAGTTCAGCGAACACATCTCGCATATATTCTCTCCACATCCCAGCCCGAGACGAAACAAATGTCCACATTCCCCATGTATGTTGTACACGATCTGTTTGCATTTACTTAGGACTTAACCCTTTACCCAACAGAACGGCCCTGTGCCAATGCATTCTCTTATATATGCGAGTCGACCATAGGTCGCCTCGCATATATAAGAGAATACATTGGCTTAACATATTAAAAATGATAAAATTGTCAAAGAATGTAGAAAAATATTATAAAAATTGTAAAAAAAAATTGTTTAGGCCAATGCATTCTCTTATATATGCGAGGCGACCTATGGTCGACTCGCATATATAAGAGAATGCATTGGCACAGGGCATAACAGTAACCATCACAATGTGGTCAATGAACCAGTTCAATGATATCCATATTTGTATGGTGTTATTGAGACAGACCGAAGATATTTTAGGCTGTTGAAGCTTTATTTGGGCGTTTTTGGCCGTTTTGTTGGGTAAAGGGTTAATTCGTCTGAGAATATTGAGACCTTAGTGATGTTTATTATCGATTCAGATCTAAGCTCTAAGGTCATGAACATCGAGATGGGAGGAGGTGACTGTGGTCAATAAAATGTAAATTCATCCAAAATAACGTTTATATACTAGGCCCACATCAAATGAGAACAAAGACTTCACATAGCTGGACAATATAACGTAGATACAGTTACCCGCATTCCCCCCCATGTATGTTGTAGGCGACCAATTTGCATTTACTTCGTAACTAAGTCGGCTGTGAATATTGAGAACTGTAATGATGTTTATTAGCGAGTCAGGTCTAAGATCTAAGTTCATGGACATGAATACAAACCTTAAGATCGACCCCATGTCCATATACTGATGCCACGTCCGACTGTACACCATTAGATCGACCATGTCCATCTAATGACACACTAAAACCACCACGACAATTATCATAGGAACCCACCAGCTGTACGTTTGCAAATGGGAACAAAGTATAATGATTGAGAACGCTCTTTATTAGCATTGCCTCGAGGAAACAAAAGCAATTTGATCATGTTTTTTAATAAAATTTTTTTACGTTCTTTAAGAATTCTTTTAATTTGTTATTATCATTTCTTACATTATTAACCAATTTGTTATCATTTTTTTTCAATTTTTCTTACACTTTTTAACAATTATATCAAATGTGTTAGGTAAGTGCATCCTCTTATATATGCGAGGCGACCTATGGTCGACTCGCATATATAAGAGAATGCATTGGCACAGGGTATTCGCAAAATACACCATTATATCGTTTTCTTTACCAGACATCGATTTAAACAAAAACAGGACGTATTTAAAGGCAGTCCATCCTACTATACTCAAAAGAAAATATCCAATAACAGAATAAACATGAGTCAAGAATGTGAGTTGAATACACTCACATACACCCATAACCACGTACAAACCAACAGAAGGGGCCCTGTGCCAATGCACAAAATAGGTAAATGATAAATAATTTGGTTAATAATGTAAGAAATGATAATAAAAAATTGAAAAAAATTCTTAAAGAATGTAAGAAAAAAATAATTAAAAAACATGATCAAATTGCTTTTGTTTCCTCGAGGCAATGCTAATAAAGAGCGTTCTCAATCATTATACTTTGTTCCCATTTGCAACGTACAGCTGGTGGGTTCCTATGATAATTGTCGCGCTGCTGGCGATTGTAGTTATTTGTTCATTTGTGTGGTAAGCTGATAATTGACTTTGGAAATGTTGAATAGTGTCCAAGATAAACTAATAATTGACTTTGGAAATGTTTACCAGTGTCCAAGATAAATTTAACAACAAGCCCCCATGTATGTTGTACGCGGACTATTTGCATTGACTTACGAAATGACTTGCATATCGATTGCGGTCATTGGATTCTGACTGGCAGAATAATTAAACAAAGTGCGTGAATCACACGAACTCAATAGAACATTAATAATTTGAACAACTTTTCAAAACCACCACAACACATAATTGTAAGTAATCTATTGTTCGAATTCCAAACCCAGTTTCCCAATAACAAGTGCGTGCACAGAAGTAACGAAAAGTTGTTCATCTATTGTTATGAAGTGTCTACAGTTATTAGTGTATATATACATGTACATAGACGTCTGTGTTACTCTAAATCGTGGACGGTGATTGGTCAACTACCAATTATATATATATATTATATATATATATATATATATATATATATATATATTATGGCAATTAATGATCAAAAATCTATATAAATATAAGAAAATGAATGTAGTTGTTGTGTATGCGCTATTGGGAGATACGGCGCTGTAGTCGTTATTGGGTACATTTGGTAAGAATCGCATCACGGTGTGCCCCAATGAACACAGCGCCGTATCCCCCAACAACACAGACACTACATTCGTTCCTTAAATGAACACCAGAAATGTTCATGTAAACCGTATGGCGAAATGTACTGATTCCTAAAAGCGTTAACACACCTGCGGCTGACGCATGCGGCCAACGGTTATAGGCGCAACGTTTTAAACCATAGATATAGCACTGGGGTTGCGGATGACGCAGTTAAACGCAACCGATTTCAAAACTGTTGAACACCGGATGCGTTTAACTGTGTCAGCCGCAACCCCAGTGATATATATATGTATGGTTTGAAACGTTGCGCCTAACCCTACAGCCGCATGCATTGAACGCATTCGTTAGCTGCATTCGTCAGCCGCATGTCTCTGAAAGTAGCCAAAGGGATGAATGTAGAAGGTATGTGATTATTTAGTAATTAAGTCGGCTGGGAATATTGAGAACCTAAATGATGTTTATTATCGATTCAGATCTAAGCTCTAAGTTCATGAACATGGTGATGGGAGGAGGTGACTGCGGTAAATAAAACTCAAATTCCTCCAAAGTAACATTTAGCTACCAGGCCCACATCAAATCAAAACAAATACTCTCCACAGCTGGACAATTAAAGTTAAACTTTTGATCGCCAAATTTGTTGATTTTTGGATATATATCAGAGAACCAATACAAGGTCATTTGGACATAAAGAACTCTATTTAACATGTTTCATCGACTTTATATATCTGTGAAGGTTCATAAACTCCACAAATTACATGTACGTGGGTGAAAAGGACAAATTCTTGCAAATACTTTCGCGAAATTAGTACGGAGTTTCACTGATTGATAGCTTTAAGAAAGTGCTCTAATTTTTCACTATTTGCCGACTTTATGAGACACGTTTGACATTCAAGATTATATTTGCTGATAAGCTAGCCCTGTTGTGAACAACGTGTACACCGTCAAAGAACACTCAGTTCGTCACAACTGGACATTCAAGTTATTGATTCCATATTGAACTGCATCCATATTAAACTAAGATATTGACAGAACAAAACATCGCGGATCTTAATCGAGAAGCCTTTATCGAATGAGTTGCGGACGACACAAGTATATATTTCACGAAAGCGGAGCTTGTGTGAAATGTGATTATGCGTCGTCCGCAACGATTTCGATAAAATATTCTAGATTATGATTCTAGTTGTGTTCTGTATTTAGTATACACCCCTTGTGTTGGATAAGCTTAATCCATGAATGTGACAACAATCTGACCACTAGACATGTTATGATTACATTTATTGTTATTTATAATCCTGATGAAATTATCTACGCATCGCCCGGTTCGGATCGCTAAAGCCATGTAGAGAGATATAATTTATTTACGTGACATGTGTATGCATAACACAAAATAATGAGAACAATAAATACCCGCCTATAAGGCCGAGATGTCACGCTTAATATAATATTTTCGCATACGCGTATAAGGAATAGTTTACGTATCGGTTCCTGCTAAATCAAATTGCAAAATAGAATTAAAATTAAGACATTCATTCTGATTCGTTGTATAAATGTGTTAACTATTACTATAATATGTAATTTAGTATCTGTATAAAAAGTTTTTTCTTTTGCTGAAAGCGTCAGAGGTATTTAGATAGTTGTCGTGGGTAAGATATTATTTCGATTAGTGCTTCATCAAACTTTCCTTCGGATACCAATTCAGAAATTCTTAGAAGCAGGCTGTGACTCGCGCGCGAGGTCACATGACCCGATTTCAACCAATCAGCGTTCGGCATTCAATTTCCACAGCACGATTATAGTTAATTTATAAAATATACAGTAACTGTACACGGTAGGCTTGATAGTTTAATTATATGTTATTCAATCTTAAGAATGGGACAGCGTGATCTGGTGATGTATATAAACTTACTAAAGATACAATGTCCGATTTGAATACCATTGGTGCGATTCTATTCAAGAAAGTGATTAGATCGAAGCCTTGGGCCCACTAATATGAGGTTAAGATGGTCAGATGTCGATTTGCTGTATATAAACCGGGACTTTTAACCCTTTATGGGCCACCAGATAGAGAACAATGTGTTGATGGCTGTCGTCTGCTTTCGTCTGTGTGATACAGGAGTATGATAGTGATAAACAAAGACTAATTACTATGGTTAACATATATTTATATGGTCACAATAAATGTATAAGAGACAGTAAGTCAACATGGCTTCTTGTTTGCTTGGATTCTGATATTTGGTCTGAAGTGAGTCCGTCTTCATCCGGGTAATCGTTAATATGCCGTCACGATCGGTGCGCTCGATTCCTTCTTCGGCAATGTCCGGAATCAATGTCCGGAATCAATATCCGGAATCGGATATCACTACAGTATTATATAAAAGCACTGGATGCTGATTTCGCGCGTGCCATAAATTGGTCTAACATTTCGTGTGAAAGTTCCATGCACGTACATAAAAATGTCCTGAACAATTGTCAACGGAACGGAACAAAATCAACATCCATTATTTATATTTATACTCAAATAACATGATTCATCCATCATCCATGGAACGGAACAAAATCAACATCCATTATTTATATTTATACTCAAATAACATGATTATTAAAAGAGCATTTGGCGCCCAGTTAGCACCCAGTTAGCTCCCAGTTAGCTCCCAGTTAGAACCCAGTTAGCTCCCATGCAGTTAGCACCCAGTTAGCTCCCAGTTAGAACCCAGTTAGCTCCCATGCAGTTATCACCCAGTTAGCTCCCAGTTAGAACCCAGTTAGCTCCCATGCAGTTAGCACCCAGTTAGCTTTCATTTCCAATGCATGGAATTGTGGAAGCTCGTTACAAATTTAGGTTACCCCTTATGTGACGGGAGTTGCGCTGGTGCAGCATAATATATCATGTACCAAAGCATTATTTTATATGTGCGAGTCTCGCATGGGGAGCCTCATATATATAAGCGAATGCGCTGGCTTACAAGGTTAATGTAAGCATTGTTATGCCCATGTATTATTGTTGTATATGCGAGGCTCCCTGTGGGGAAACTCGCATGTGTAAGATAATGCATTGACGCAGTGTTTTCGCAAATTTCAGGGAGCTAGTTTGGCGCCCATTTATCTCCCAGCTAGCACCCAGTTAGCACCCAGTTAGCTCCCCCATTTTCAATGAAACTGTGGAAGCGCGTTACAAGTTTGAGTTATCCCTTACGTGACGGGAACTGCGCTGGTGCAGCATAATATATCATGTACCAATACACTCTTTTATATGTGCGAGTCTCGCATGTGGAGCCTCACATATATAAGCGAATGCGCTGGCTTACAAGGTTAATATAAGAATTGTTAGGCCCATGTATTATTTTTGTATATATGCGAGGCTCCCTGTGGGGAAACTCGCATGTGTAAGATAATACATTGACGCAGTGTTTTCGCAAATTTCAGGGAGCTAGTTTGGCGCCCATTTATCTCCCAGCTAGCACCCAGTTAGCACCCAGTTAGCTCCCCCATTTTCAATGAAACTGTGGAAGCGCGTTACAAGTTTGAGTTATCCCTTACGTGACGGGAACTGCGCTGGTGCAGCATAATATATCATGTACCAATGCACTCTTTTATATGTGCGAGTCTCGCATGGGGAGCCTCACATATATAAGCGAATGCGCTGGCTTACAAGGTTAATATAAGAATTGTTAGGCCCATGTATTATTTTTGTATATATGGGAGGCTCCCTGTGGGGAAACTCGCATGTGTAAGATAATGCATTGACGCAGTGTTTTCGCAAATTTCAGGGAGCTAGTTTGGCGCCCATTTATCTCCCAGCTAGCACCCAGTTAGCACCCAGTTAGCTCCCCCATTTTCAATGAAACTGTGGAAGCGCGTTACAAGTTTGAGTTATCCCTTACGTGACGGGAACTGCGCTGGTGCAGCATAATATATCATGTACCAATGCACTCTTTTATATGTGCGAGTCTCGCATGGGGAGCCTCACATATATAAGCGAATGCGCTGGCTTACAAGGTTAATATAAGAATTGTTAGGCCCATGTATTATTTTTGTATATATGCGAGGCTCCCTGTGGGAGACTTGCATGTATAAGATAATGCGTTGGCACAGGGTTTTCGCAAATTTCAGGAAGCTCCATTCATGGAAGGCTGAAAAAGGTTTTGAAATTTTGTCAGGCTAAATGCCGTCTGTTTGATCCGTGTGAGGCTCCATATGGGAGCATCAGGTTAACTTTCGTCTCCTTGGTTCGTGTGAGGCTCCTTATATGAGTGTCAGGCTAACCGTTGTCTGCTTGAACCGTGTCAGGCTCCATATGGGAGTGTCATAAAATGCTTTGATCGTCGCTGACAAATAGCGTCCATTTTTCATTTCTCAAAATCAGACGGTATTAAAGACCTTTCTCAATTATGTTCGTTTGTGATCGTTTCCATCGTAACACTGATGGATGCTTTGTGGATTTTCGCAAACAAATGTTGATTATTGCCAGTATTATTCTTTTGTCTGTTAAGCTGAAATTTACCCTTTGACTAATTTGGTGACAAATCGGGCCGTGGAACCTTAATTACAACGACGAAGATACACGCGCGTATTACGTCATACATTATAGTTGCTATGCGGATCGAAAATTGTGTACGTGTTCAACTGAAAAGATTTCTCAAGGATCAAAGTTCTTAATTATATACTCATACACAAAGAAAGAAACTAAAAAAAACGTCATCAAAGACCACAGAACCTCCATGTTATCTGCACGGTCGTGTTTGCTGGAGTCTGGGCGACGAAACTTCTGAACAGAGATGCTCCGTGCGCCTATCGGCCTCGCGCGAATTGACGAGAACATGTTAGGAATTGATTGCTACGTTTTCATTTACTTTAAATGTTATCATAATGCAGAGTTCGTGCCCTTTAGTCCATAGGGGGCGCTTTAGGACACTCAGCGAGGTCACAGAATCAGAAAGTAATCTGTTGGATATAACCCGGGGTCGCTTGTGATTTACACAATTCTGTAATTAAAGTTTGTGTAGCGGTTTGTGACACACGTTCTCTGAATGATAATCTACCTGCACAGAGGAAACGTGATTAAACGAGCGAGGTCTATTGTGCACGAGGGGGGGGGGGCAATTAAATCTTAGTTGAATAGAGGGCGCATGAGGGAAGGTATAGGTATCCGGTCACACCAACGCCCAACTGAATAGAGGACGGGGGAGTATCAAACGCCAAACATTAACAATTAGTTGACATATAATGGAAATGCCTTATATGTACTCCTGAATAACTAGGAAACATTTCTATGAACACATCCATGCAGTTTGTTATAGCATTACCATTTATATTTAGTTGTTTATTTCTCTGTGTACATTTAATTTTGACACTTTTTCGACAACCCCACTGTGTCTAACTGTGGGGATTTTCCAACAGATTACTTGTATTATATCATTCTTAAACCAAATAGCCATCTATCTTAAGATAGTTCTCAAGGATATGTATAATAATCGGCTAAATAAATAGTAATTATACTGTCCCATAATAGAGGCCACGGAAATTCTAAACAGAGGTGTTTCATGCTCCCACAAGTGTATCGGTCGCGTGCAATTTGGCGAGAACATTAAGAATGTATTACTACATGCGCCTACACGTGTATCGGCCGCGTGCGAATTGGCGAGAACATTAATAAGGTATTGCTACAATTTCATTTACTCTAGATATACATATAGGGGGGCTTTAGGACACTCAGCGAGGTAACAGAATCAGAAAGTAATATGTTGGATATAACCCGGCTCGCTTGTGATTAGAGTTTGTGTAGCGGTTTGTGACACACGTTCTCTGAATGATAATCTGTCTACACAGAGGAAAATGTGATTAAACGAAGGGTGCAATTAGATCTGAGTTGAATAGAGGACGGGGGAGAGTATAAAACGCCCAACATCAACAATTAGTTGGCATATAATGGAAATACCTTATATCACATAATTAACCCACAAAACCAGCTTCATAATTATTGGTAAGACACACGTGCACATGTACTATAAGCGCGTGCGATGACGTCACGCCATTATGTAAATGACTTGCGATCGCTGAAGATTATGATTGTTGTTTTCGATGAATACTTCGCGTTGATTCGCGTTTATTTGATCATGTGATAACAGGTATCTCAAACTCGTTCTATTTTATACGTAATTTATCAACCTCGTCCACTAAATACTATTTGATCCTGGGTAAACTTCGGCTCTATATATGTACTCCTGAATAACTACATGTAGGAAACTTTTCTACGAACACATCCATGCAGTTTGTTATAGTATTACCATTGTTATTTAGTTGTTTATTTCTCTGTGTACATTTAATTTTGACACGTTTTCGATAACCCCAACAGTGGGTAATTCCCAACCGGTTAATATTATGTATATCATTATTAAACCAGTTAGCCATCTATCTTAATATAGTTTTCAAAAATATGAATAAATGCTAAATAAATAGTAATAAACTGTCCCATAAAGGGGGCCACGGAACTTCAAAACAGAGATGTTTCATGCGCCTATCGGCCAGGCACGAATTGGCGAGAACATGTTAGGAATTGATTTACTCTAGATGCTATGATATAATGCAGAGTTCGTGCCTTTTAGTCCACACTCAGCGAGGTCACAGAAAGTAATCTGTTGGTTACATAGAACTCGATTTTCACAAGTCTGTAATCAAAGCGTGTGGACGGTTTATGACGCACGTTTAGTTCTCTGAATAATAATCTACATTTACTTTTATAATTTTATTTCCGATGAAAACGATTGCTCAAAATAATTACTAAGATATCTCTTTAATGATGTTGTGAAACAAAAACATGGACGCTCTTTACCTGGGACACTCATAAGAATGTTTGTTAGCCCGACATTAGAATGTTTGTTAGCCCGACATTAGAATGTTTGTTAGCCCGACATTTAGAATGTTTGTTAGCCCGACATTAGAATGTTTGTTAGCCCGACATTAGAATGTTTGTTAGCCCGACATTAGAATGTTTGTTAGCCCGATATTATAATGTCTGTTAGCCCGACATTAGAATGTTTGTTAGCCCGATATTAGAATGTTTGTTAGTCCGACAAAGCTTCATAAGTTGTTAAAATTTCCTCTTTTGACAATCAATATCTGACCACCGTGCAGAATCTCGATCCTTTTATTCAAGTTGGCCCCATGGGTAGAATCTAATTTTATTACATATCTATCAACGTAATTCGCATGATCGCACGAGTTTCCAGGCGTGTGATAATTCTCAGAATCGCACTAGTGCAATCTGTCGACGGAACTATTTCATTCAGTGTTGTTAGACTGGTTCTCGCCGTTACTATTTTTACTTTTTCAATCACGACAATAACGAAACAATAAGCGATCAATCGATGAGATGATTCATTCAAGTAGTTTCATTTCAAGAATATGTTTGTCGAGGCACAGAATTTCACAGAATTTCAAACGCATCATTAAAGATGGGTCAAGGTCACTCGCGGATAGACGGACTCCCTGTCTGATTGTTGCGTTAACACTAAAATGCCGTTAAAACTCAATTAAATTCACATTTTCTGTACCGGAGATGTATTTTTTGTTTTGATTGTTTATTTCACTCAATGTCACAATTAATTGGCGAATACAGAGTATTAAATAATTAACATACATACATATATTTACAAAAGGGGGCCACTTTTGTCTGGCTTGCCATTTCATATGGCAGAGGTGCATATTTGTACGATTGTGAGTCAACTTACTATGATACGGAGATATGCAATAAAAATAGAACCGCATGAGTGTCTTGATTTTGACGAATTATCGCACGAGATTTGTTGGCGGAACGCGTTACCTCTCTTGCGGGACTGCGAATAGTTAGCTATATCACACGAAACCCCTATTATATCATTAAATAGACATTAAATATTTCCTAATATGTCACAAGTGATGCCGGCAATCACTTGGCATCGCGCCAACATTATTTACCTTGATTCAGGCCGATAAATACTATTTCGAAAAGCCGTACATGACACCAACGCAGACAATCCAAAATGATAGCTTTGTTCATTAAATTTAAATTTTTGTCCAACTACTTTGCACTAACTAAAATAGACACAAAAACAAACAGGCAAATTTGGAACTATATTTTCCGTCGCCAAACAGAGCGCGCAATACTGTCGTATACGGTTGTGAAGCGTCTCAGCCAACGCTGTAAATATATGCATTTGGCAGCATCTTTTAAGGATTTTTGTTTGTTAAAAAGCCATAAATCTCTAGTTTGTTCATGTGATAAACAAAATCTTCGACTCGTTATGTCAGGATAAATTTGTATATGAAATTCGTTTGATAAATTTGATTCACAACTCGTCTACGACTCGTTATGAATCAAATTTATCAAACTAGTTTCATAAAATCGTGTATCCCAACATATCTCATATGAGATCCTATATATCTCCTGCATCGAAAACGTATCAATCGTAGTTTGATGGTTTTAAATCAAACGGGGCATCTTTAAATTACTTTATATCCATTGTGACCACATTGATGGCATTTAAAGGCAATGTGAGGTTATTTTCATCTGTTAAGTCCCAGAGAAGGAATACATTGTTAGACTTGATTATGATGTATACATGTATCTTTACTTAAGAAATAAATACACGGTGTAGAGGTGTGTATGGTCAAGTTGTACCACAAAAAACTGATTGTAGGACGACGCGTAGCGGAGTCCTACAATCAGTTTTTTGTGGTACAACTTGACCATACACACCGATACACCGTGTATTTATTTCTTTTGTAATACGACTGAAAGTTTATGGTCACAATTCGACTGAATAGTCAACGAAATACTGCGCTTTTTCGGTCTCAGGTGAGAAAACATTTCGTGGTGTAATTCGTATTGGGCGTACTCGATTTCTTTGCATGGAGTACTCTAGTAATGTCTTGTGTTGTTATGAAATTCCCCCGTTGACTTTTCGAGGCACCTCTTCTAGAAATAATCGTTGTGATTGGCTAAAAAACGATGTGTTTTCAGCGGCGCCCGTGCGTTTCATTTAAATTGTACAGGACATACGATTGCGGTCATTTCTGTTTTGAACGTTGTTGGGACAACATGAATATATGATAATCGACTATGGACCAATTTCCTTACACAAAGCGATCTAAATGATCTAGTTTACTAAACTAATCTTATTCCCCTTCTGTACTGGTGAACAAACGCTTTCATTTTCAATTTGATTCCGAAATATCGAATATGATCGAGATTCGAATCGACGAATGCACAGCCCGGCCCCATGCATGGATTTATTTTGTCATTTAATATACTTATTAAGTAACTTTCTTTGGTCGTAACATATATCAATATACCATAACATCATTTGGACCATATTCATTGGCAACCAAACTGGTTTCAAGCGACAAATCGCTAGAAAATTCGCAAGATTGTCAAGATGTAGCAAAATTCAAAGGGTTGCGGGTGTACTCCGTTGATGCCCCGTTTGCGCGGAGTTAGAAAAGACGGGAAAAGTCGCGTGCGGCGAGCTGAATAAACCGATTTTTTTCGTGGTACAATTGGAAAAAGTAGAATTGTACCACAAAACTGGAACGAGATAGCCATGGTAACTCGGGCCACTGGCCAATCAGGACATGGCTTTTAAGCATAGTTAGGCAGGGTCGTATTACAATCTCTCATATAGAACGCGTCCCATTCTCAAATTCTCAAAAAAAATCTCAATTACAAACTATCAATTTGAAGGGGACATCAAATCATTATCCTTTATCCCTTTACCCAACAGAAGGGCCCTGTGCCAATGCATTCTCTTATATATGCGAGTCGACCATAGGTCGCCTCGCATATATAAGAGAATGCATTGGCTTAACACATTAAAAATTATAAAATTGTTAAAGAATGTAAGAAAAAATGGTAAAAAGTGTTAAAAAAAGATTTTTTTTAGGCCAATGCATTCTCTTATATATGCGAGGCGACCTATGGTCGACTCGCATATATAAGAGAATGCATTGGCACAGGGCATAACTGTAACTATCACAATGTGGTCAATGAGCCGGTTCCAATGATATCCATATTTGTATGGTTTTATTGAGACAGACCCAAGATAATTTAGGCTGTTGCAGCTTTATTTGGCCGGTTTTGGCCGGTTTGTTGGGTAAAGGGTTATAGCCAAGTGTGCTATAGTACTATAACAACACATGTCCATCCTCAAAATATGAGGGATATGTTCTAATTATGTAAAACAAGAAGTTGATTAAAAAAAGATTATTTGAGACGGTCATTTGAGAGTTTGATTGGAAATAAATGCAAAAAAGCACTGCATCATCTAGCTTAGGAATGCCATTAGGGTCTGCACTCTGTCTACTATCTGTAATCATGACAGTCTGCGAGAAAATAAATCAAACATTTGACATTGCAAATTTTTTTTTTTGGTAGCCATTTGCAGCACTATTTTTGTTTAGGAAAAATCATCATAAAACAAAATAATATCCGAAAAGATGAATCAGTATTGATTGTTTATTGATTTATTGATTGTTTATTGATTGTTTATTGATTGTTTATATCTGCCTGATTATTGTAAACGTGTGTTGAATAATATCTATGTTGTTTTATGTATTTGATCCTTCAAACAAAAAAATAAATAGTTCTGCATTGTTATGCCACGAATGTGTATATAACGTATACGTTATGTATCATAACGTCGTCACTTATCTCGTTACACTTCGTCCGGTCTGAGTATGCTATAGAAATGGAGTAATGTTATTGGAGTCACTATGTCCGAAAGCTACACAATATATTGATATATTATGAGAATACGTATCATAAATTCGTCACTTATTTCGTTTCAGTTAGTTCAATCTGAGTATTCTATAGAAGTGGAGTTATGGGATTGGACCCACTATGATAGGAAGCTGTACAATGGACTATACTGTGATCAAAATAACGTCAATGATGCTTGCGAAACGTCTTTCGAAATATGTGTGACGACAGAGCCATCGGCGACTCAATGCAGTATAGGGAAACTTCAAACAGGGGGAGTTGGTAAGTAACATTATTCATGGCCAGGAACCTACATCACCAATCAAGTCTCTAACCCAAAGCAGAACCTACATCACCAATCACGTCTCTAACCCAAAGCAGAACCTACATCACCAATCAAGTCTCTAACCCAAAGCAGAACCTACATCACCAATCAAGTCTCTAACCCAAAGCAGAACCTACATCACCAATCAAGTCTCTAACCCAAAGCAGAACCTACATCACACAAGTCTCTAACCCAAAGCAGAACCTACATCACCAATAAAGTCTCTAACCCAAAGCAGAACCTACATCACCAATCAAGTCTCTAACCCAAAGCAGAACCAACATCACCAATCAAGTCTCTAACCCAAAGCAGAACCTACATCACCAATAAAGTCTCTAACCCAAAGCAGAACCTACATCACCAATCAAGTCTCTAACCCAAAGCAGAACCAACATCACCAATCAAGTCTCTAACCCAAAGCAGAACCTACATAACAAATCAAGTCTTTAACCCAAAGCAGAACCTACATCACCAATCAAGTCTCTAACACAAAGCAGAACCTACATCACCAATCACGCCTCTAACCCAAAGCAGAACCTACATCACCAATCAAGTCTCTAACCCAAAACAGAACCCACATCACCAATCAAGTCTCTAACCCAAAGCAGAACCTGCATCACCAATAAAATATCTAACCCAAAGCAGAACCTACATCACCAAGTCTCTAACCCAAAGCAGAACCTACATCACCAATAAAGTATCTAACCCAAAGCAGAACCTACGTCATCAATCAAGTCTCTAGCCCAAAGCAGAACCTACATCACCAATCAAGTCTCTAACCCAAAGCAGAACCTACATCACCAATCAAGTCTCTAACCTAAAGCAGAACCTACATCACCAATCAAGTCTCTAACCCAAAGCAGAACCTACATCACCAATCAAGTCTCTAACCCAAAGCAGAACCTACATCACCAATCACGTCTCTAACCCAAAGTGGAATCTACGTCACCAATCACGTCTCTAACCCAAAGCAGAACCTACATCATCAATCAAGTCTCTAACACAAAGCAGAACCTACATCACCAATCAAGTCTCTAACACAAAGCAGAACCTACATCACCAATCACGCCTCTAACCCAAAGCAGAACCTACATCATCAATCAAGTCTCTAACACAAAGCAGAACCTACATCACCAATCAAGTCTCTAACACAAAGCAGAACCTACATCACCAATCACGCCTCTAACCCAAAGCAGAACCTACATCACCAATCAAGTCTCTAACCCAAAACAGAACCCACATCACCAATCAAGTCTCTAACCCAAAGCAGAACCTGCATCACCAATAAAATATCTAACCCAAAGCAGAACCTACATCACCAAGTCTCTAACCCAAAGCAGAACCTACATCACCAATAAAGTATCTAACCCAAAGCAGAACCTACGTCATCAATCAAGTCTCTAGCCCAAAGCAGAACCTACATCACCAATCAAGTCTCTAACCCAAAGCAGAACCTACATCACCAATCAAGTCTCTAACCTAAAGCAGAACCTACATCACCAATCAAGTCTCTAAAACAAAGCAGAACCTACATCACCAATCAAGTCTCTAACCCAAAGCAGAACCTACATCACCAATCAAGTCTCTAACCCAAAGCAGAACCTACGTCACCAATCAAGTCTCTAACCCAAAGCAGAACCTACATCACCAATCACGTCTCTAACCCAAAGTGGAATCTACGTCACCAATCACGTCTCTAACCCAAAGCAGAACCTACATCATCAATCAAGTCTCTAACACAAAGCAGAACCTACATCACCAATCAAGTCTCTAACACAAAGCAGAACCTACATCACCAAGTCTCTAACACAAAGCAGAACCTACATCACCAATCACGCCTCTAACCCAAAGAGGAACCTACATCACCAATCAAGTCTCTAACCCAAAGAGGAACCTACATCGCCAATCACGTCTCTAACCCAAAGCAGAACCTACATCACCAATCAAGTCTCTAACACAAAGCAGAACCTACATCACCAATAAAGTCTCTAACACAAAGCAGAACCTACATCACCAATCAAGTCTCTAACACAAAGCAGAACCTACATCACCAAGTCTCTAACACAAAGCAGAACCTACATCACCAATAAAGTCTCTAACCCAAAGCAGAACCTACATCACCAATCAAGTCTCTAACACAAAGCAGAACCTACATCATCAATAAAGTCTCTAACCCAAAGCAGAACCTACATCATCAATCAAGTCCCTAACCCAAAGCAGAACCTACATCATCAATCAAGTCTCTAACCCAAAAGCAGAACCTACATCACCAATCAAGTCTCTAACCCAAAGAGGAACCTACATCGCCAATCACGTCTCTAACCCAAAGCAGAACCTACATCACCAATCAAGTCTCTAACACAAAGCAGAACCTACATCACCAATAAAGTCTCTAACACAAAGCAGAACCTACATCACCAATCAAGTCTCTAACACAAAGCAGAACCTACATCACCAAGTCTCTAACACAAAGCAGAACCTACATCACCAATCACGCCTCTAACCCAAAGAGGAACCTACATCACCAATCAAGTCTCTAACCCAAAGAGGAACCTACATCGCCAATCACGTCTCTAACCCAAAGCAGAACCTACATCACCAATCAAGTCTCTAACACAAAGCAGAACCTACATCACCAATAAAGTCTCTAACACAAAGCAGAACCTACATCACCAATCAAGTCTCTAACACAAAGCAGAACCTACATCACCAAGTCTCTAACACAAAGCAGAACCTACATCACCAATAAAGTCTCTAACCCAAAGCAGAACCTACATCACCAATCAAGTCTCTAACACAAAGCAGAACCTACATCATCAATAAAGTCTCTAACCCAAAGCAGAACCTACATCATCAATCAAGTCCCTAACCCAAAGCAGAACCTACATCATCAATCAAGTCTCTAACCCAAAAGCAGAACCTACATCACCAATCAAGTCTCTAACCCAAAGAGGAACCTACATCGCCAATCACGTCTCTAACCCAAAGCAGAACCTACATCACCAATCAAGTCTCTAACACAAAGCAGAACCTACATCACCAATAAAGTCTCTAACACAAAGCAGAACCTACATCACCAATCAAGTCTCTAACACAAAGCAGAACCTACATCACCAAGTCTCTAACACAAAGCAGAACCTACATCACCAATAAAGTCTCTAACCCAAAGCAGAACCTACATCACCAATCAAGTCTCTAACACAAAGCAGAACCTACATCATCAATAAAGTCTCTAACCCAAAGCAGAACCTACATCATCAATCAAGTCCCTAACCCAAAGCAGAACCTACATCATCAATCAAGTCTCTAACCCAAAAGCAGAACCTACATCACCAATCAAGTCTCTAACCCAAAGCAGAACCTATATCACCAATAAAGTCTCTAACCCAAAGCAGAACCTACATCACCAAGTCTCTAAAACAAAGCAGAACCGGCATCACCAATAAAATCTCTAACCCAAAGCAGAACCTACATCACCAAGTCTCTAACACAAAGCAGAACCTACATCACCAAGTCTCTAAAACAAAGCAGAACCTACATCACCAATCACGTCTCTAACCCAAAGCAGAACCTACATCACCAATCAAGTCTCTAACACAAAGCAGAACCTACATCACCAATCAAGTCTCTAACCCAAAGCAGAACCTACATCACCAATAAAGTCTCTAACACAAAGCAGAACCTACATCACCAATCACGTCTCTAACCCAAAGCAGAACCTACATCATCAATCAAGTCTCTAACCCAAAAGCAGAACCTACATCACCAATCAAGTCTCTAACCCAAAGCAGAACCTACATCATCAATCAAGTCTCTAACCCAAAAGCAGAACCTACATCACCAATCAAGTCTCTAACCCAAAGCAGAACCTATATCACCAATAAAGTCTCTAACCCAAAGCAGAACCTACGTCACCAATCAAGTCTCTAACACAAAGCATAACCCACCTCACCAATAAAATCTCTAACCCAAAGCAGAATCTACGTCACCAATCAAGTCTCTAACCCAAAGCGGGTTCGACTTAAATGTGTTTAAAACATATAAAAACACTTGTCTGACTAGTGCATCATCTGTGGAAAATAACAATCCACATTAAAAAATTAGTAATAGCTTAAATGTCATATTTATAAATTTACAAGGGAAATGGGCATTGATTATGCCCAGATTGTTTACATCAAACAAGCCTCAAGCATGAATTAGATGTTCGTACAATGCACATAATGCCTTTCCTTCGTAAGTACAATGACTCCTGCAACAAATATCTAGCTCCAGATCCAGATGTCCCAGATAGGAGCTATATATCCGAACGTCTGACGCGACGGTTTAGCTATGACATCAGTGACGTCTAGAGGTTCCAGGCCCTGTAAAATCAACATGTGAATTAGATTCGGATCGTTAGAGACACACCTTGCAGTTTTGAGACTTATTGTGAATATTTGTGCAAATCTCCTTTGAATGAGATCATTCCCAATGGACACCAGTCAAGGCGGGTAAGAAAATACACTGGCTTAAAAGGCCCAGGTGAATATTGTTAGGCCAATGTATTCTCTTCTATATGCGAGGCTTCCTATGGGATGCATTGGAAAGGGTTTTTCGCAAAATTTCACGAAGATCCAGTCATGAAAGGATTGACAAAACTAAATTTATATTGTTCTAAAAGTGGCGTTGAAACACAAATTAAAACTTATCCTACTTTTGATTGGTTTGAACGTGATGCCATCTTTACATTTGCTTTGGAAAGTATAACGAAGCCGTGTTTCAATAATGTATGTCTTGATCATGATATTAATATGTCTGGTTTTATTTTGCAGGTGATCAGAATATCAATTTATACAATGTTAATAACCTCGACAATGGAGTATCGAATCCGATGACGTTCCGATACACGGGTTCATCACCGGTGAGTAATACAATGTTCACCATATATATCCCACTTTAATGTTAACCACATAGATCCCATTTTAATGTTCACCATATAGATCCCACTTTAGTGTTAACCATATAGATCCCACTTTAGTGTTCACCGCATAGATCCAACTTCAATGTTCACCATATATATCCCACTTTAGTGTTCACCATATAGATCCCACTTTAGTGTTCACCGCATATATCCCACTTTAATGTTCACCATATATATCCCACTTTAATGTTCACCACATAGATCCCATTTTAATGTTCACCATATAGATCCCACTTTAGTGTTAACCATATAGATCCCACTTTAGTGTTCACCGCATAGATCCCACTTTAATGTTCACCATATAGATCCCACTGTAATGTTCACCATATATATCCCACTTTAGTGTTCACCATATAGATCCCACTTTAGTGTTCACCGCATAGATTCCACTTTAATGTTCACCATATAGATCCCACTTTAATGTTCACCATATATATCCCACTTTAGTGTTCACCATATAGATCCCACTTTAGTGTTCACCGCATAGATCCCACTTTAATGTTCACCATATAGATCCCACTTTAATGTTCACCATATATATCCCACTTTAATATTCACCATATAGATCCCACTTTAGTGTTCACCATATAGATCCCACTTTAGTGTTCACCATATAGATCCCACTTTAGTGTTCACCATATAGATCCCACTTTGGTGTTCACCATATATATCCCACTTTAGTGTTCACCATCTAGATCCCATTTTAGTGTTCACTATATAGACCCCACTTTAGTGTTCACCATATAGATCCCACTTTAGTGTTCACCATATATATCCCACTTTAGTGTTCACCGTATAGATCCCACTTTAATGTTTATCATATAGATCTCACTTTAGTGTTCACGATATAGATCCCACTTTAGTGTTCACCACATAGATCCCATTTTAATGTTCACCATATAGATCCCACTTTAGTGTTAACCATATAGATCCCACTTTAGTGTTCACCGCGTAGATCCCACTTTAATGTTCACCATATAGATCCCACTTTAATGTTCACCATATATATCCCACTTTAGTGTTCACCATATAGATCCCACTTCAGTGTTCACCACATATATCCCATTTCAATGTCCACCATATAGATCCCACTTTAATGTTCACCATATAGATCCCACTTTAATGTTCACCATATATATCCCACTTTAATATTCACCATATAGATCCCACTTTAGTGTTCACCATATAGATCCCACTTTAGTGTTCACCATATAGATCCCACTTTAGTGTTCACCATATATATCCCACTTTGGTGTTCACCATATATATCCCACTTTAGTGTTCACCATCTAGATCCCACTTTAGTGTTCACCATATAGATCCCATTTTAGTGTTCATCATATAGATCACACTTTAGTGTTCACCATATAGATCCCACTTTAGTGTTCACCATATAGATCCCACTTTAGTGTTCACCATATATATCCCACTTTAGTGTTCACCGTATAGATCCCACTTTAATGTTTACCATATAGATCTCACTTTAGTGTTCACGATATAGATCCCACTTTAATGTTCACCATATAGATCCCACTTTAATGTTCACCATATAGATCCCACTTTAGTGTTCACCATATAGGTCCCACTTTAGTTTTCACCATATAGAGCCCACTTTAGTGTTCACCATATATACCCCACTTTAGTGTTCACCATATATAACCCACTTTAGTGTTCCCATATAGATCCAACTTTAGTGAATACGAAGCTACCACGAGGTCCATCTATGTTTAAAAATGACCTGTTATGGCTGTTATCATTGCATTTCAATATAATGCTCTATGCCTGAATAGTTATTGCATAGTTTGTTTATACTGAACAACCAATGTAAGAGGTATGAAGATCTCAGGCAGTATATGAACACTGACATTACAGAAATTGACCTATCTTTACAACTCATGTATTACAAATCAAAATTCGAAATTATTCTTACCTGCACTGAAACAGATATGCTGTTAATATTAAATGATTGCTATAAAATAAAGCTATCTGATACAAACTTAACAGATCTTGCCTCTGTTTCTGACCAGAACACAGGATTATAGCCAAATTACTATTTGAATCACATTGAAAACAATATACATCATGCAAATAAGTTAATTAAATAAATCTTATGGATTCCCATTCAGTATACCCCTATACCAGCTATGCAGCAGTAATGTGTGAGCTTCACACGTCTTAACTCATATGATATATGTTGCTCATGACATTTGTGTATTGAAATCATGTTTTTGTTTTTTTTGTCATTTCTGGTTATAACTAAATGTTTTGGTTTTTGACCAATAAAGAACTTGAAATTTATACATCTAGCATAGGATCGATGGCGTTGCTTCTTCAAATAACCAATAATGCACATTGTTTTCTTGATAAACTTCGCAGTTCGTTAACATTCGTGGATATTTTGACTCATCGAAGCCCGTCTCCAACATACAAACCGGCGAGCTAATTAACCGGCTATTGACTTGAAGTTGATTTTTATGAAGTCGCTATGGCAAATCGGATTAAAAGTTTAGTTTTCCTGCAATAATTAGGAGAACATTGTTTCTCTTTCATATCACTGACATTCTGCAATATATAAGAGGTGTGTCCAGTCAATACAATTGAAAAAATATGCTTTGAAGAACCGTTATTCAGTGATAACTATATTTTTCTTTAATTTTTCGGTGAGGTTTTGGGAATAGAAATACAATAAAACTCCGCACATTTCGGCTTCTGTTATCTGCCATAATTCTTCTTCGAAATGCCAAAATATTTTTAAACAATTGTGTTCGAGCTTAATGACACATTTGCCTTTTGTTACGAACTAGATTTTTTGGTAGCGTTTTCCGGAAGTGGGATATATACGTCAATTATGTTACACTATTATATTCCCCTAAACAGCATATAAGGTATAAGACAATGCACTACAAAGACAGCAAACTGCATTCTCCACACTGGTCGGACCACATATATCACACATATACAAAATGTATGAAATCAAACATTGTTTTTATTTTAGACTTGTGTCAGTAGCAAATTTCCAAATGAATATGGACTGTTCAATTCCTTACAATAATTCAAAATGAATTGTAACAGACACAAGTCTTCAATAAAACGTTAGATTTCCTAACATTCTATATACGTGATGGTAGTGTTTAGGTCAGCGTAGCGATGGGACTGAACTATGCCTTGTAGTTTGTGGTCAAACCATCGTAGCAGGGTTCCGAATGCCTTGTAGTTTGCGTCGACAGTCGATATGGAGTTGCTTCATTGTAAAACCCATATGTTGGTAGGCCGGGGTTAGATAAGTCTGCATTTGTGCCTTAGCCATTTGCAAAAGTTGTAGCCACGACTATTGGCAGTAACTGTTGACTGCATCGTGTTATTAGCGAACCAAAAGACAGCACCAAATGTATGGAATATGCTGACTCTTTTCGAGCACATACTCGACTTCCGGATACACCTGATATATCCTGAATTCAACTGTTCTAGTTTTAGTTAATTATTATAACTGAATATGAAAAAAGCCATCTGGGGCTCTTATCGCTATCGCAACCAGAAACAATAGATCAGACGAATGTCACAGTGAACATCTATTTCGTTTTTGTTCTCTCTCTCTCCCTCTCTCTCTCTCGCTCTCTCTCTCTCTCCCTCTCCTATATTTCTGTAATGGTACTATATCTAAGTTGTCTCCCTCTTTGTAGTATTTCAGTGTTGCTGTGTCCGCTTTCGATGAGGATTCATTTAACAGAGAACTCATCAACAAATTCACATCAGGAACGCTTAATGTGAATGATATCACGTTACAGAATGGGAACCTTTACTCCCCGAATGCCGAGACCGGAATCAACACCGCAAGGCTGAGCTATAATGTCAAGGTATACGTTATACACTGTACGACTATCTTACGATATACACTATACGACTATCTTACGTTATACACTGTACGAGTATCTTACGATATGCACTGTACGACTATCTTACTATATACACTGTACGACTATCTTACGATATACACTGTACGACTATCTTACGATATCCACTGTACGACTATCTTACGATATACACTGTACCGACTAGCTTACGATATACACTGTACGACTATCTTACGATATACAATGTACGACTATCTTACGATATACACTGTACGACTATCTTACGATATACACTGTATGACTATCTTACGATATACACTGTATGACTATCTTTGATAGACGTTAGACGGTTTTCGTTGCAAGGGTTGTTCAAATTTCAACTACCTCCCCTTAAACAAGTCCGGGAAATGAAATTCCATCAGCACCCGTCCTCCATTATGGTTGGATTATTTAACCATTTCTATACTAAATGGATTATCCCATTAAGTTATAAAGGTATACATTGGAATGGTATATTATCCATTTAGAGCAGTGTTCAGGATAATTTATCAGACGGCAGTCAGAACAATGATATACATTGATAATGTAGACCAAACCCCTTCCCCGCCTTGTGGTAAACATTAACCACGGTTTTGAAAACACATTTTAGTCTGAGAGAGTATGGTAGGTTTTCAGAATGTATATATAGAAAGTTTGATAATTTCCATGTATATAAGAACATTTGATTTGACATTTCGGTGTGATAATTGTGACATATTCGTATACAAGAACGTTATATAACTATTTGAATTATACCCCGACAGTTCTTACGATAACAATATAAAAACAATGCGACAAATTATCTATACAAACTTTCTAATCTATTCACCGTCACTTTCTTCATTGCAGGTAGCATGCTCCCAGAATTATTATGGCTCCGACTGCACCGTATACTGCACTACGACAACTACATACGACTGTACGTCAACCGGGCAGAGGATATGCAGGAATGGAGGACTCTACCCACTATGTGGAATCAGTAAGTAATTTCTGGGCCTACATAGGGCGTCAACTGGTCGTACGTAGGCCCTACATATGACGTACACATGGCGTACACATGGCGTACACAGGGCGTGTACAGTGTCACATGGGTATTTCTGAGCAAAGTATGCATACCAATGGAATTTAAATAGAAATGTGCACTCAGAAGCGTATATATTATGTTAAAATGATGTAAATGCAACATCGCCACAATCGGTGTATACACAAGAGGAATGTGTTCAAACAGTGGTGGCACCGGGGGAGGGGTGATGAGGTTACAGGCCCTGTCGGGGAGGGTTTGAAATGGTCAGCCAGGTAGCTTCATGAATCATATATCCCTGTCGGGGATCGTATAGCCCCTGCGTCGGCGAAATACTGGCTCCACCCCTGTGTGTGTTCAAATATACAGGGACGTATAATTATACGAACGGTGTCATTGGCAGTGTCCAGCTTTTAATGTCTAACATAACACTATCGTGCCCTCATATGCCAGTGCACACCAATAGCAACATTTCCCAACAATTCAAACGAGGAAGCAATACAATTAAAACCAAATAGAATTGCGCTGATTTTTTCTTCATAATGTATTTGTATGCTTATATTTATAGAATACGTAGCTTAAACAGTTTATGTCCGAGACGGGGATTTAATTGTACATCTATTGTGCGCGTCTCTATACCGAGTCCAATATATGACATACCCTCGAACGAACATACACAGTTTACATGACAGCATAGCAACATATTGTATTTATCCATCGCACAAAACTTGCATTTTGTGGGGAAAATATGTAATTTTCTTACGTTTTTCATTCGTTATTTCGACGTCCCTCTTACATTTATGAGGTCAAGCATACTAATTAATATTCACGATGTGGTAAAATAGGAGTGCAGCTTAGAGCGAAATATTTCGTTTTTTTTATAGTTATTCTAAGCTGGCCTTGTTCTAATAGATTATAAATGTTTTAGAACGCATAGTTATCCTTTTAACGCATTTTGTATAAATTGCGGTGAATTATGGACGAAACATACGTCCAACAACCACAATTACATCACTTAGGCGGGTTGATATCCCTTGTTACCTGTGTAATTTCTACATTTAATTATATCATGGAAGTAGTACCTACCTAATAAATCAACGTTGATATATAATAAGGCTACCTTGACGTAATTAACTTACTGCTTATTGGGCAGACTTCGTGTAGGCAATAAAGGTCATGGGCGGTCGGTAAATATAATTATGTTTTGTTTCTTTGCTTATTTCAGTTTCAGTTGTGTGAAAATCTATACTAACTATGTCTCATGGTTTACTCGACCTACTCAATATGGAATATGAGTAATTAGATATGACATTTTCCCCAGTACTGATTGTTATCGACCTAGGTGAATATCGCTTCAATTTGCCCTTAAATCGAGTAATATAATTTCACATCATCACAAATTTGAGTAATATCATTTTACAACACCACTCATCCGAGTAATATGGTTTTACGACACCACTCATCCGAGTAATATTGTTTTACGACACCACTCATCCGAGTAATATGGTTTTACGACATGCCTAACTATATCTCACTGCTGGATAAAGTGTAGACATAGATTATGTGACGTCACTGATTTGAATGAGTTGTCGATATTACACTGTTACCAATATAATAAGCGATCCACTTAATATATAGGATATTACTTGGTTTCATGGTTTGATATTATTGGTCTGATATCAGCCCTCGGCATACTCAAGTCAGCCTTCGACCTTCGGTATCATGCTGATATTAGGTCACCAAGAGTTGATATCGGGCCGAATATCAAACCAACCAAGTAATATCCTCTAAATAGCATACATGTAGCTGGCTACGAAAACGTAACCTAGAGGCTAGAACCAAGAAGTAAAGGCTAGAACGCACCATATCCTGCAGATAATCCCTATTGTTGAATATAACTGGTGTATTTATTGCAGGACCCGGACTCAGAGCAATTGGTAAATCAGAATGTGGTGGTTCTTATGGTTGAAGGGTTAACATTGATTTCCAACAACGAAAACCTGCTTGTCATCTCCCTCTCTCTCCCATCTATTCTCTCTTTGTCTTGATAACGACTGAAAATATATTAAATCGCAAACAATCAATCATATTCTCTCTTTACACCCTCTCTCTTACTATCTCGCTCTCTCTCTCTCTCTCTCTCTATCCCTCTCTCTCTTTTTCTTTCTCTGTTCGCTCGGTGTCGTGACAACGATTGCAAAACGTTAAACCACAATTAATCAATCATTATATTATCTCTGTTATACGCTCTCTTTCGCTCGCTCTACACTATCTACTCTCTCTCTCTCTCCCTCTCTCTCTCTCTCTCTCTCTCTCTCTCTTTGACTCTATCATATATATCTCTTCTCTCTTTCTACCTCTATCAGAAACTCCTCTCATATACAATATACTGGATTATCTATCTCTTCCCTCAATATGCTGAATTGGTCTTGTATCACACATATATATCAAGTTTTGTTACATGTCCGAAACGTGGGTTATTGTTTCAGAATTGTGATTTATGTTACCAAAATATCAAAATCGATTATTCGTGGCTCGAATTCTCTTTAAAATAGCATTAGATGCTAGTTATTTTCCTTAACTCGCTAAATTGGAGTTATTAAAAACATTATTTTTTTAATGGAGTATAAAAAACAGACATTGAGCCCAAATGTATAACATCTCTTTTTGAGAACTGTGAAATTCTAGACAACATTACACTGTTCCGCTCGTAGACACAAATAGGAGATCGTGTGAAACTTTATCCATGGAGTCATATGCGACATTGTTTCTCAATCTTAAAATTATCAGATTCGTATCCCTATCTACCATGAAAACCATGCACCCCTGGTGTAGCATCTCTATCTGTATCTCACTCTTTTCTCTTTCTCTCTTTCTCTCTTTCTCTATCTCTGTCCTCTCTCTCTCTCTCCTCTCTCTCTCTCCCCCTCTCTCTCTCGTCTCTCTCTTTCTCTCCTATTTCTCTCCTATCTCTCTCCTCTCTCTCACCTCTTTCTCTCCTCTCTCTCTCTCTCTCTTTCATCTCTATCATCTCTCTCGCTCTTTTCTCTCTTTCATCTCTATCATCTCTCTCGCTCTTTTATCTCTCTCTCTCTTTCTCTATCTCCTCTCCCTCATCTCTCTCCCCCTCTCTCTCTCCTTCTCTCTCCCCATGTACATGCATCTCTCTCTATATATATATGTCCCTCACTATGTCACCTATCTCGACATCCCTATTTATATTTCTCTCGCTCTCTTCTCTTCATCCAGATATCTTCCTCTATTTCTTTTCTGACTCTTTGCTCCTGTGTGTCCATATGTTTTGGCTGTCTGTCTGCTTGTATAAATTTCTGTCTTATTGTATGCGCGTCTGTATGTCTATATATGTGGCTGTTTTCCTGTGTGTATGTTGCTCTTGACATATATACCAGTAGTATTTGTGCCTGATTCTTTACTCGTCCCGTAAATTAGCTCTTGTCCCCACCAAAGGCTCGGTCCAAACATAATTTACGGGACTTGTTTTGTAAATTTCGTTATAAACTGGGGACTCGTTGTAATTACTCAATATGTTTGTTTCTCTGTCTGTCCTCCTCTCGCTTGATGGAAATGGTCCGTTTCGATCTTCATCGAGAATTTCACTCATAATGTAATCATAGTAATATTTAATATTCCTCTTTTCGTATCTACAACCGGATTGCAATATATATATATACACAAACTGAGCGATGAACGGTGAACGACCAACGAATTCTACTATTATACCAATGTTTAGAGTTAACAAGACAAAAATCAAATTATTATTACATGTATAGTTATATTACATTTCAACGGGGACGGCAGGTTGACAACCCGCTTGGTTATGCTGTCCCCGATACCTCATTGAATGTTATAATATTACACTATATATTATATGAATGAGTTATGAATAAATAATCATAGTCATATCTCACTCACGAAAACACATACCGCGTTCCGTATTTTAACATGTATAATTATGTTCATCCTCGTTTTGTTATAGCCCTGTGATGGTTCTGCTTATATACATGTATTATATGGCTCATCCCTTGCCTTTGTCTGTCTCTATCATGCTGTGGTAATTGTTCTCCCTATCCGTATATCCTCGCAGACCGATGATGGTGATGGCAATATTGCAAAATGTGCAACTACAATTATCATATTACTGCCATTGCCGTGACAATTATTTTTTATATATTAATCAAAGAAAAAATAATTGGAGGATGAGCCACACATATAAATTGCAAATCACACACTCACATGTACATCTATTATTTGAATTCCATTTACATATATAAGGGCGACAAGAAGACGGCCTGTTTGGCCATGCGCTCCTTTGCAATATCATTATTCTTATTTTTTAATATATGATTCTTAAATATTTTCAATTAATCATAATTCGATTATTTCACAAGAAACCTATCAAAGATTTAAGAAAAAGACAGCCTTTGCATATGGGCAATTCCAACATAATCACTTCTGAGTAAGCTATTCCAGTCACGTGCAGTTGTCTAAATGTATATATATATGATAGGTCTATGCAACATTTGTTGAACTGATCATACAAATGTTATAATAAGACGACAAACATGCAGAGATAGCACCCCGGTCAAGTCATCCTGCTAGCGTGCTATGATTTTGGTGGTCCTGTATAGTGTGCTATGATTTTGGTGGTCCTGTATAGTGTGCTATGATTTTGGTGGTCCTGTATAGTGTGCTATGATTTTGGTGGTCCTGTATAATGTGCTATGATTTTGGTGGTCCTGATAGTTTGCTATGATTTTGGTGGTCCTGTATAATGTGCTATTAATTTGGTGGTCCTGTATAATGTGCTATGATTTTGGTGGTCCTGTATAATGTGTTATGAATTTGGTGGTCCTGATAGTTTGCTATGAATTTGGTGGTCCTGTATAATGTGCTATGATTTTGGTGGTCCTGTATAATGTGTTATGAATTTGGTGGTCCTGTATAATGTGTTATGAATTTGGTGGTCCTGATAGTTTGCTATTAATTTGGTGGTCCTGTATAATGTGCTATGATTTTGGTGGTCCTGTATAATGTGCTATGATTTTGGTGGTCCTGATAGTTTGCTATGATTTTGGTGGTCCTGTATAATGTGCTATGATTTTGGTGGTCCTGTATAATGTGCTATGAATTTGGTGGTCCTGTATAATGTGCTATGATTGTGGTGGTCCTGTATAATGTGCTATTAATTTGGTGGTCCTGTATAATGTGCTATGATTTTGGTGGTCCTGTATAATGTGCTATGATTTTGGTGGTCCTGATAATGTGCTATGATTTTGGTGGTCCTGATAGTTTGCTATGATTTTGGTGGTCCCGTATAATGTGCTATGAATTTGGTGGTCCTGTATAATGTGCTATGATTGTGGTGGTCCTGTATAATGTGCTATGAATTTGGTGGTCCTGTATAATGTGCTATGAATTTGGTGGTCCTGTATAATGTGCTATGATTTTGGTGGTCCTGATAGTGTGCTATGATTTTGGTGGTCCTGATGAATAGCTATGATACTGGTCGGGCAAATTGATGCCGTTACGAAAACGTACCGTTATGTTTTCTAAAGTTGTAATTTTCGCGGTGTTTGACTAATCCGATCGATTTGAGAAATAATCAGTGTCTTTACGAAACATTCAAGAGCTTATAATTTTTTTTTTAATTTAATAATGGCTGCGTTGGTGTTTGCAAAACGACGTTAATAGCCATCTTGATTATAGTCGATTTGAAAACAACTAATACAACCAGTATTACAATATTTCGCAATATATATGTTTTTGAATGTTTGATACACATATTAATGGCTTTTTCTTTCTCTATCGCTTTAACATTGACAATATATTACACCTATGTTGTATTCAATTAAATTTTATTTATTGACATGTGCATGTATAAATATACAACACGGCTAGTAATGCACGTGTCATGCGTACACCATTAATTTGTGAAACCACTCTGTTATCACTTATATTCTCTGCATATCAATCATGTTGACGAGTAATTAAACAATCGCATCATCACATCACATGATTGATTCATGTTTCTTCAGAAGTTCAGATGTATATAGTATAAACAGTATGTGCTGACTGTATTGACCTGAACATCCATTACAAGCTAATGCTTGGGAATCTAGTGGCTATACATTGCAATCGATCGGTCAAATACTGATAATGTATATACATAATGATGATCATTGAATTCGATAACCCTTTTTTTTTTATTTCACGAAAAATAATATTAATATCGTTTGTGTTTTCAGTCCGATAACGATACGATAAATGGAGACTTATCGAAATCGATACAGCGCAAATAACGATATCAATGTTTACGTTCCCGGTTGGGGAGTTATCCACTTTATTGTGATTTCACTCAACCCTTTATGGATCCAAGACAGAGAGAACAATGCACTGATTAGACAAATGCCAGTGATGTCTGAGACTGGCTGTTGTCGATATAAACAATTTATATTTTAACCCTTTCAATACCGAATGGATGCGCCCATTCAGTTATATGAAAGCATGCATTGTGATAGACTATCCCACATTAAGGGGCCAGATGTTTTGATAATATAACAACCATATGCGGTGTCCATGCGAGTATGCCAATATTAGGCAATGCGGTTTAGTTCTTTGCAATACAGTTGTACTTGACACATAAGCCCACGCACACGGTTCAGCCATTTTACAATTCCGGCGGCGGTGATTTTTAAATGTGGCTGGCGTTAGAAATAATATGGCTGGCGGCGGCTTGTAGCCAATATGGCTGGCGGCGGCGGCGTGCGATGGCGGCTTCGGGCTCTACTGATGACTGTCGTCTGCTTGGGTCCATGTGAGGCTCCATACAGGAGTATTATTTAACCCTCTATGGAGCCCCTGACAGAGAGAACAATGCACTGATGACTGTCGTCTGCTTGGGACCATGTGAGGCTCCATACAGGAGTATTATTTAAGTAATTGATGCTGATTTATTGGGTACCGTGGGCTATCGATGCAAGTTGGTCTGAATAATCGGGTGAACGTTCCACACAAATACAAATGTCAGACCAATCGTCATTTATTCCCATGGAACTGAACAAAATTAACATTCATTCTTTATATTTATACTCAAATAACATGATTATTAAAAGAGCATGTGGCGCCCATTTAGCGGTCATTTATCGCCAATATATTGCCCAGTTAGGGCCCATCTAGCTCCCATTTCCAATGAAATTATGGAAGCGAGTTGCAAGTTTGCTTCCACACAACATGGAAACAAGTTGGGCATTGCGCTCGACATCACGTGGTTCGATTTCAACCAATCAACGTTTTGCATTCAAATTCCACAGCGTGAATGCATGTATGAGTGTAATTTGATTATAAATAGAGCATGCTTTGGGGTTGATTACGCGGGTGCACGCAGTGCCCACCGGTGGGTATAGTTCACGACTTGACGCGGAGTTAATTATACCCACCCCATTATTATACCCACCCCATAACTATACCCACCCCATTACTATACCCACCCCATTACTATACCCACCCCATTGAACAATGTATCCGCGTAGTCAACGTCAACAATAGCTCAAATGTATCCCACCAAATCGGCACCAACGCAAAGTCTCAGTCACGAGAAGCTTATAGAAATCAAGTACAACTCGTTTTAATGAGAACACATATGATTACCCACTTACCGATACACATTCAGTTTTAAAGAGTCATTATTGTCGCAAAAATTAGTTTAATAAATCGAAATGTGTAGTATTATAAGTATTATTTCGAATGCACGAAAACCCGACACTTTAAGTGAATTAGATCGAATATTTCCCCTTCGCAACTTGACGTCGTTGTGGTGTAACAATGTTCACAGTAACGTTTTGATTTCATTTGGAAACGACACTGTACACGTGTGGATACATTTCCACATATATTTTCTCCAGATGGGTGTCTCTGTTCATTGTTTTGTATGCGAGTTTGATGTAATATTGTGCTAAATTTAGAGTGATACTATATATAGTTTAGTAGATGGCTAAATTTAGCAATATTGGGCACAACTCTCGGCCAATCAGACGGTGACATTCCTGGGTGATGTGACATACACATTGTACCTTGTTTGATACTCAGGTGACATATGTAGCAGCTATCCATGTCTCAATGGAGGATCTTGCACGGCAACCGGAACAACAACATTCACGTGTCAGTGCCAGGTGGGATTCGACGGAGCCACCTGCGACAGAGGTACGTACATGTATATATAGTGTCGATGGTGCCACCTGCGACAGAGGTACGTACAGTAATTCCCAAAGTAATTGACCGCTTAATCACATCAGAATTATGGGTAATTATTCAGGATTTAGTCGGAAATATAGCTTGTTGCCGAGAGCTTTCCGATGAATGGCAACAAGCTATATTTCCGACTAAATCCTGAAAAAATACCCATAATTCTTCTGTGGTTAAGTGGTCAATTACTTTGGGCATTAGTGTACATATATACATAGTGATGTTTTTATCTCCTATACTGGGTTCACATTGTGATGTATAATACACAACACATAATTATGTATGTTACCCACGTACTTCAGTGTGATTGCACTTAACCCTTTATAGATCCCCAGTCAGAGAGAACAATACACTGATAAATGTCGTCAACTTGGGTCCGTGTGAGGCTCTATACAGGAGTATTATAAAAAGAATTGGATCATAATTTCTGGCGTGCCATGAACTATCGACGCAAGGTGGTCTAACATTTACCGTGAACGTTCAACCCTCTCTTTAATAAATGGACTCCCTCAGTCAGTTGTCAAATTATACATTTGAATGATATATTATTTATTTGGAGGGGTGTTATGGAAATGCTTAAGTAACTTGACTGATCAAGAGCTATAATCGGAATGTTGACACAATGTTATATGTGACCCGCCATATCAAATCCAGTAGTAAGTCGGGATTTTTTTTACCCTGTGCATTGGCCTAACAATTTTAATAATTTTTTCTTGTATTCTTTAACAATTTTATAATTTCACCCACACAGAGCCCCAGACAAATATGAGCAGACGACACTCTTCTATATGCTTCTATATATGTGTGGGGCTCCCTGCAGGGTAATGGATGTTTTTTATTTTATGTCCTAAAAATTGCAAGAAACATTTATTTTAAAAAAATGATAAAAAATTGTTAGGCCAATGCATTCTCTAATATATGCGAGGCGACCTATGGTCGACTCGCATATATAAGAGAATGCATTGGCCACAGGGTAAAAAAAAATCCCGACTGGATTTGATATGGCGTTTCACATATCATGAAAAGATTATTCATTCTCACAGAATAGCTACTCTTAAAATGTATGGCTCATTCCACGTGTGCATGTTTATAAACATGGCTGGAATTTCCACATTCTGCTCAGCTATTGGGAATTTCCCGTTGGCGTGACGGCCAACTTTATAAACAAAGCGATGCCACGAGACATTTTTAACCAATCAGATGTTGCACCGACTGCACGGCGTGAGTGTTTTCAACGAGAAAAAGCGTACACAATAATAATCCCATGTGATAGAGTATTATTGATTTCATCACGGCGGCCACGTTTTTGGCAATATCTGGGATTAAATACGACAGGTGATTGTTTTGGCTGACTTTTTGTACAGTGTCATCCGCCTCCAACAAGCCCACCCATCCTGTGTTTATCATTCCTTATACCGTTTGCGAAGTTTGTGTCTTTGTGGTGTAAATCTTTAGACATGTTCGTTATTTCGCAAAAGAAATATTTAACGAAATAACGGACATCTTAGAGTTACCTCTCGCTTTGAAAACATAAACATTGGACGCTATCGTATCTAATCCCATACAATGCCTATATTTTTAAGATGCAATAATTAACGTACTAGACACTGATTGTTGAACATTTTATGATGTAGATATATATGTGGCTAAACTTAAATATATTATATTGTTGCCAACTAAGGGTTAAGAACGACGTTTATGTGATCGAGTAAAAATGTTAATTGTAAACGATTATTACAGGGGGCGACTCAACCCCATTGAATGTAAGTGAAAGTATATTGGGCTTGGACTTAACTATGTGCACAAATCTCTACCAGACCGCACCAGTCATGCTTCCTTTCTGACTCTGTAACGGCTGGGTACTAGTCCATGTGTCTATATTTAGCATGGTAATTTCCATCAAAAATGGCGAAACCCGATCGCTCCAAAGTCAAAATTTCCATGTACTTTAAGAAAACATAATGACAGAATGGAAAATCAGAGCGGTAGTTTTGTTGACGATTTTCGCAAGCTGCTCGTCAAAATTGCAGCAAATTAGAACTCTTGTGTTTGACTTGCCGTTCGAGTTGTGACAGTGTCGTGCACGTGCGTTTATATTGTTTTGGTGTTGATGAAATAATCGGAGAACCGAATCACACCGTTTCGAAATATAGATCTTCGGTTTTAGTGGGACTTTTCAAAAATAAGGTTCAAAATTTATACAAATTTTGTTCGCTATTGTGTGGGCTTAACAAGGGCAGCATGTTGCTCTGTTCGGTTAGTATATAATTTAATATCGCGGTAGTCCACCAAATTTGGGTGAAATGTCGCCGGTAGCAGCGGTCTTACCGAGTCATCAAGGGAGGTAAACCCTGCATGGAGTTGGCATGTGCATATGCATACATGTCTTTAAAGTCTTGTCCGGAAATCGTGAATGCATAGCCTCAACACACCATGCTGTCGGTTAGATCATGCCATGGATCTCTAATCCATCTGTGTCCGTAGAGATCATACTCCACCAGTAAAAAAACCTGGAACTGTTTGGTGTTGCGACAGGGAAGTGTATAACATTGAAAAACAGAGCAGGTAACATGTGTGACCCGCCATACAATTTTAATATTTTGTTCTTGTATTCTTTAACAATTTTATAATTTCACCCATACAGAGCCCCAGACAAACATGAGCAGACGACACTATTCTATATGCTTCTATATATGTGTGGCAGGGTAATGGATGTTTTTTATTTTATGTCCTAAAAATTGTAAGAAACATTTATTTTAAAAAAATGATAAAAAATTGTTAGGCCAATGCATTCTCTTATATATGCGAGGCGACCTATGGTCGACTCGCATATATAAGAGAATGCATTGGCACATGGTAAAACAAATCCCGACTTACGACTGGATTTGATATGGCAAGTAACATGTATCTTAGTTACATGTTGCTTAATAATGTACTTCACTCTACAGTGAATATCCCAACTCGAAATTGCACTATTTCAGTGACTTTGTGAGCGATTTTGCATTGCGTAGCTTACAATCATGGACTCCGGGCTATTAATTCAATGTTTTTTTGCGATATCGGCTCACACAACTTGACAAAAGTCACAAAAAGAGAATGCAATGTCGGGTTGATACCACTCCCTACTGAGACGTAGATTGTTGAGGAACATGCATTAACAAAGAAATATATATTCCTGCCTTGTTTGTCCAATGTTATTACGTTCCCTACCAGAACGGGTCAGGACATTAAAAACTGGTGGAATATGATCTCTATACGAGCGTAGCTAGAGTAGAGATTCATGGCATGATTTAGATGTTTGTAAAGTGCCTGAACGTTGCTCTATTTATAGGTACTGACGAATGCGCTTTCAACCCATGTTTGAATGGAGGTACATGCGTAGACGGGATCAATGCTTACCAGTGTATGTGTACGGCCGGGTGTTCCGGTAGCCACTGTGAGAACTGTCAGAATCCATGTCTCAACAGCCCGTGCCAGAACGGACAGTGCCGAACCCTGCTCAACTCATACTACTGCGAGTGTAACACAGGTGAGAACAGGGCCGTGTATAGAAGGGGTGTACATCATGGAATTTCCAACTTGCATCCCCCCAATTGAACCAGACCAACCCATGTGCACCCCTTGTGCTTGAAACTTTCCAGCTTTTCGAAATTGTTTGAAATTTCCAACCTGAGACTCCCTAAAGTAGGAAGATTTACAAATGATGGTAAATTCAGACCAAAATATTTACCAAACATAGAAAACTATGCTATTATTGGTCTAAAAACGACAAATTGCCTTCTAATTACTGGTTGGTATATCAAACAATGAAAACAATTTCAACATATACGGGGTGCAAAAACTCCAACTGGTGTTGTACCAGGCATGAACTTTCCAACTTGAAACTTTTGACCAAATTTGGGGGTGAGGCTCCACGCCAAACCCACCATGTCGTCACATTCCTTGGTGAGAATACACCGGCGACCGCCTTTCTATTAAATTAGGCAGGTTTATAGCCAGGTGTATTACCACACGCATGTGCAACTAGTAAACAGTGCTGACATTTCTAACAGAAGTCATCTGGTTCATGTGACAATTTCGCCTACACGATACGGTCAAACCGTTTAGAATGTAATATGAAATAGTACCGTGTACTGGCCTGGCCGATTTGGTGCCAACACATACCGCATGTTTGCCACAACGACTGTACGTGTGGGTCTCTTTCGCCTCTAATGACAAGACGACATAACATTGGGAATGTTGGACAGCCTTGGGTCTGACCTTAAATGGAAATTTGATTAATGGAAATATTGTAATTTTTATTCAAGTGTGAATAACTTATTATTTTGTTGGAATTAAATACAAATATCTGGATATCTGACTTGGAGGCCAAGAACGTAAATTTGCTTACCTATGCTCTAAAATGTCGGATTAATTTTAATGTATATTCAAAACTGTTAGACAGTCTCAGTTAATTACATGTATATTTATAGTTTTTTAGTTGCGGTCTAATGTCACTTTCAACAGCTCTATTGTCATAGTATGACACCTAAAATCAGCCTATACCATTGCTCTGGTTTCAAAACGGATAAAGTAAACATAAAACACACCAGACAGATACAGAGGTAATATTACATAGAACCGATATACGGCGTTCATGTATTACCCCTCCCACTTTTAGAAGATATTGCCTACCATGGCCCTGTGTCTATTCTGCACTGCATGCTGGAACATGTCTCAAGTCTGAGAATATAAGAATGTGCCAAAATTATCACATGGGGACCACAGTCTCAGAATTTGAAACAGGTGTGGCTTTAGTTAACACAATTATGTGTTTTGTGAAAGGTCAAATGTTATAGTCATGAGGTAGGTACTGGGGTGTGTATCCCATGTCTATTCGACTAGCGAGTCACTCCCTGCCATTGATGGCTGAGCCATTGGTAAACATATAAACACGCTAAATACAAAAGACAAACAGTTACATCGCCGGTTATGGATATTTTAATAAGACTAGTATGAGGAAGGTTATTAGATTAAGAAGGCATATTATCCTTCGCTAGGTTAGTACTTATTCATACATATATGAATGTGTGCTTACTATACTACATGAAGTAATAGTATCACAAATGTGTATCCGATACCGATGTTATATACACGTTAAATTTCTAGATGAGCCACGTTGACCGCATGTATATCTGATAGCGATGTTATATACACGTTAAAGTTCTAGATGAGCCATGTTGACCGCATGTATATATGATAGCGATGTTATATACACGTTAAAGTTCTAGATGAGCCATGTTGACCGCATGTATATATGATAGCGATGTTATATACACGTTAAAGTTCTAGATGAGCCATGTTGACCGCATGTATATCTGATAGCGATGTTATATACACGTTAAAGTTCTAGATGAGCCGTGTTGACCGCGTGTATATCTGATAGCGATGTTATATACACGTTAAAGTTCTAGATGAGCCGTGTTGACCGCGTGTATATATGTAAATTTTGTACAAATATTCTTATCTCCATAAATTTATTAAAGACCTATTATGGACTTACTTCAGTAAATAAAATTGATAAGTTAGTATTCAAACACTATATCCTTTGAAAGAATATAGCTGTCAATTAAGATATTCTAATATTCAAACCACGTCGACAGTACCATTTGGCTAAATGGAATTTTCGTTGATAGGGTTGAAGATATCCTCTTTGGTCAAAGCAACCTATCCAATACTTTAAATGATAAATTGTTTCGCGATACGCAAACTTTCATTGCATCAACGGGTAGATTTCATTGACGGAAAATCTTCAAAATCCAAATAAGCCTATATCTTCATACATTCCCCATATTGCCATCAAAATACTCGGCTCAGCTCGCCATAGGACCTACATCCCATCCTTGATATCTGTCTACTCACTTTATACCTCACCCTCATTCTCGACCCTCCTCGTTTTAGGTACTACATTCCAATTATAAGCTAATATTGAGTCCTACATAATTCCATATACAATTAATAATTTGCGTTTCAATATTGTTAAGGGAGAGGAGCAATATTCTAAGTTGAATAACTTGTGCTCCCATCCCTTTTGATTAACTCATATCTTATTTCAGATTCTAATTTGTTAAATGTATTATGTAATGAGGGTCAAATAAAATATGTTCAAACAAATACCATTTCAGGGAACAAAACGTTATAACTACGCACGAGTGTAAATATTTACTACTTTATTCTGGACGCATTATTGAGCATAAACATTCCGCTAAAATAGTCACTGCATGTAATTAGTTTATTGCAATGACGCTATTTTCTGATATAAAAATTATGAAAATAACTTATTTTAGCATGATTCGTTGTCATTCCGTTCAAACCACCTCAGTGGAGTGTTTCACATCACTTTAAGGGAATGAGAAATAAATTAATTGTGTATTATTAGTTTGTGTGTTGAAACTTTCAAGCTATATACAATCACGTGTTGTAATTATCAAATTCTGAATTACAGGTTGGACCGGCACGAATTGCGATACCCAGATATCACCATGCGCGTCGAATCCCTGCGCTAACAACGGATTGTGTGAGCCATATGGCGCCATATACATCTGTCGATGTGGCACTCTGTGGACCGGAAGTAACTGTCAGACCAGAAGAGCGTGTTACAGTAGCCCGTGCATCAACGGAGGCTCATGCCAGGACTTCGAGGTGAGTTCTCAGTCAGACCAGGGCCCTATACTATAGAACACAATTATTGTAATCACAAGCTTCTATGGGCACACAAAAGGTGTCGATTACCATAGACCTCCACTCTTATTCTTGTAATGCCGCATTCACATGCATGGTGACCAATCAAATAATAGGTTTTCCACATGTGACTTGATTGACCAATGAAAAAAAATGATTCCTCTGAGACACTCATTGATATGTTATCGCTAGTGCATGGGTGATCCGTGTTCAGTTTTATTAGTGGTAATTGGTATCCTTTAAATAATCGCTCAGTGAGTACACCGCAACCGTTCGTGCATTGTGTTATATTTCGTCAATGGTTATCGTCTGTTCCAACAATTCAAGTTGTACGATGTATTTCAATTTCTAGTTGGGTTGTCATTCAGAATCGCTGGAGTATTCTATTGATAATATGTACAAGAGACGTAGCTAGAGGGTCTCATGTGCAGGTTTAAACTCCAAGTAGTGTACCCACAAATGAGACCCTCTGACAACGTCCCTGCACGAATGTCATAATTGGGCAATACTCCAATACAGACTTTAGGTTGTTTGCCACGAGACAACCGCTTGATTGCCGCAGTGTGAATGCCATTCTGATCAAACCCAATCACCCATCGGTAATGCGCCCACGAGCACACGGGTATCAGCTACACTATTACAATACAGTGGTCTATTGCACTTGATGCCTCCTGTGTACCTCCCATAACCTTGTAATTACAATTATTATGGTCCATAGTATAGGCCCCCAGAAGACCGTGTTACATCAGTCCGTTCATCAACGGGTGTTCATGCGGTGAAATATCAGTAGGATTCGCGATATCGGTGGCCATATTGGCGAGTGACTATATTGTTTGCAAAAATGGCTGAAGATAATTTAAATTGGCCAAACTTTTGGCCAAAATAGTTTCAAACGTACAGTCAGCAATCGCCTGTCAGAACATCGCCATGCAGATATCGATTAAGGTCTTTGCTAAGCCATTTTCAATCCACATTTCATGCAGTCAAAATAAAGGATTATTTTTGGATTTTTATTGTTTTAAATTTGACAAAAGTTTCTACAAAATAACCAAAAAAATACAGAAATGTCCAAACAATTGGCGAAAAGAATTGCTGGTCTGCGCGAAGTTGCCGCGAACACCAGAAACAAATTATTATCTCTATTAGAACTTGTGTCTGATGATATACTAATATGAGGAGATTAATAATCTGACCTTTCTGATTCTGCAGGTGGTCGACCCGAACCAGGTACCGACCTACCTGTGCACGTGCCAAACTGGTTACACCGGAACCAACTGCGAGACTCCATTTAGCATATGCCAGATCCAGAACCCATGTCTCAATGGCGGTCAGTGTGTCTCCAATCCATTCGTCTCACAACAATACACATGTGGATGCCCAACCGGATGGACAGGTTAGTCAGCCAATATTAATAATGTCCAAATATTATAATGTCCAGTCCATTCGTTTCACAACAATACATCTGTGGATGCCCAACCGGATGGACAGGTTAGTCAGCCAATATTAATAATGTCCAAATATTATAATGTCCAGTCCATTCGTTTCACAGCAATACATATGTGGATGCCCAACCGGATGGACAGGTTAGTCAGCCAATATTAATAATGTCCAAATATTATAATGTCCAATCCATTCGTTTCACAGCAATACATCTGTGGATGCCCAACCGGATGGACAGGTTAGTCAGCCAATATTAATAATGTCCAAATATTATAATGTCCAATCCATTCGTTTCACAGCAATACATCTGTGGATGCCCAACCGGATGGACAGGTTAGTCAGCCAATATTAATAATGTCCAAATGTTATAATGTCCAATCCATTCGTTTCACAGCAATACATCTGTGGATGCCCAACCGGATGTACAGGTTAGTCAGCCAATATTAATAATGTCCAATCCATTCGTTTCACAGCAATACATCTGTGGATGCCCAGTCTCTGTGAAAAGCCGACGAAAATCCTATATCGGATGTACGTCTCTAGAACTCTCTATTAAAATTAGGTTCTGTTTTGAAGGATTCCCTCCATTTCATTGGAGAGTGGCGCAGGCTACGCGCGATTTCATTGGTTTATGGCATAACAGATCACAGATCTAATTTCAGTGACGCGTTGACAATTTTTCCACGCATTGTCAAACTCAACTATTGTTGTAAAACTGAATACAGGCGATATATCCATACTTCATTTTTATCAGTCAAAGATATTCATGACTGATTATTCTTTCGCATCTTGTTGTATTTATAACAATTTCTAAATACGATTCTATGATTCTCACAAACATTTACTAAGCCAGGAATGCACTCCATATTTGGAAACGGTTTATTACGTCATGTTGGGAATGCCGCGTCGTCGTAGAAATATAATGGACACTTCTAGCGACGTACGTATCCGTTAGGATATTCGTCGGCTTTTCAAATAGAATGGTAGATGCCCAACCGGGTGGATAGGTTTGTCAGCCAATGCGCCACAGATTATATATAAAACAATATATAATCGGGGTTCACGATTAGATAGCTATTGGTATTAAATCTGAGTAACACGTGCTACATATATCGTTATCAAATAAAACTTTATGTCTGTGTCAGTTGGGAGGGTGGGAGGGCAGTACACTTCAACCGGGTTTTGAAGCTGAATGTATACAGAGTGAGCAAACATAATTATGCCAACCATGTATCGAAATGTGTCTGATTACATTATATTTGCTTGCCAATCTACATGTACTTATCATACGACTTCCACTATGCTTCACTGTGCATCAATCTAACCTATTTTCGGTCACCCGATTAACTTTCTACCTGCCAACATGAATTCTTCGTTGTACGTCAATAAATATATTTCTCACTGCAGGTTATAACTGTGAATCACCACTGAACACATGTCAACAGTTAGGCAACCCATGCTTGAATGGTGGAACTTGCAACTATAATCCTGTGGCGACGAACCAATACAGCTGCACGTGTGCCAGTGGGTACAGCGGCACAAACTGTCAGACCATCAACAACATATGCTTCTCCAGCAACCCATGTCAAAACAACGGCGTCTGCAATTACAACCCGTTGTTGCCTCAGCAGTACTTCTGCGCATGTCAAACCGGATGGTCCGGTTACAACTGTGAGAGTACACTGAGTGCATGTTCTCAGTGAGTATTAACTGTGCGAGTACCCTGAGTGCATGTTCTCAGTGAGTATTAACTGTGAGAGTACCCTGAGTGCATGTTCTCAGTGAGTATTAACTGTGAGAGTACCCTGAGTGCATGTTCTCAGTGAGTATTAACTGTGAGAGTACCCTGAGTGCATGTTCTCAGTGAGTATTAACTGTGAGAGTACCCTGAGTGCATGTTCTCAGTGAGTATTAACTGTGAGAGTACCCTGAGTGCATGTTCTCAGTGAGTATTAACTGTGAGAGTACCCTGAGTGCATGTTCTCAGTGAGTATTGTGTGAGAGTACCCTGAGTGCATGTTCTCAGTGAGTATTGTGTGAGAGTACCCTGAGTGCATGTTCTCAGTGAGTATTAACTGTGAGAGTACCCTGAGTGCATGTTCTCAGTGAGTATTAACTGTGAGAGTACCCTGAGTGCATGTTCTCAGTGAGTATTAACTGTGAGAGTACCCTGAGTGCATGTTCTCAGTGAGTATTAACTGTGAGAGTACCCTGAGTGCATGTTCTCAGTGAGTATTAACTGTGGGAGTACCCTGAGTGCATGTTCTCAGTGAGTATTAACTGTGAGAGTACCCCGAGTGCATGTTCTCAGTGAGTATTGTCGACGAATATGTTTCAAATTAAAGGTACTCAATCCGTTCAGACGGTCCCCATATCATCAAGTTGCAACAGCAACAACATTTCCTCAAAATACGCATAATTACAACAAAATAGTGCTAACCACTGTTAACTATGTATAAAATAGTGCTAACCACTGTTAACTATGTATAAAATAGTGCTAACCACTGTTAACTATGTATAAAATAGTGCTAACCACTGTTAACTATGTATAAAAGTTCCCAAAAGGTGTTATTTATCAACATGTTGATTTACCAAGCGGGAAAAGTACATATCTCGAGAAATAGCAGATTGCAAAAAATCACATTTGATCACTCTGAGCTTTGATGAGTGGGTTCATCGACTCGAATCAAATATGTTTTATCCCCGAAGCCAAAGAAATAGTAATTTAGGGGTGTTTAATCGGACAATGAATCTTTAACATAAGCAAGCATTTATAATCATTTATATACTAAATACTCATTGATAACACCTCTATTAAGGCTGAAGGGGTCACTCTCACCAAAAAAAGTGCTGAAGGGTACACATGGTTTGAAAATGTGCTGAAGGGTACACGGGGTTTGAAATGTCGTTCTAAATGACGTTTTGTTTTCGTATCTGCCATGATTTCTGTTAGATAATAAATTTTATGTTCCAATGAACATTAAAATGAACTGAAAACAAACTGCTAATGGGCACCAGACTTTCATAAACACAGTTTAAGTAACGATGTTAATGGCGATCACAAACCCTGTGTACCCTTCAGCACATTTTCAAATCCTGTGTACCCGCAGCACTTTTTTTGGTGAGAGTGACCCATTCAGCTCTATTAAGCCCCAAGTATCTGGACAAATTCAAAAGCGAATATTATCCGGTGTATTTTGGAGCTCATACCGCCAAGTGGCTTTGTTCGCTTTGGAGATTGGTATATATTAGACTCGGCGGAGCCTCGCATAATTATAGATGCCCAAATGTCCCTCATTACATACATGGACATAAAAAGTATCAGCGACGGTATTTGTATTGTCTATATTTTATGTGTGTCTCGTAGTCCCTGATCTCTAACACGGATAGTCTTTGCAATGCATGTATTCAATTGAGTTATAAAGAGATTTCTTGCATATTTGGATAAAATGTATACATTTTAAATGTGTATATAAAAATGTAACAACGGTGTCAGGAATTTTGGTTAATTACTCTGCCAGTCAAAAGCAATGACCCCAATCGATTTTCCAGTTATTCCTTATAATCATATACCAGTACATTTTAATAGAACATTAATAACATATACAACGTTCCAAATCTACCAAAATAATTGTAAGTATAACATTGTGTTAGAATTCCAACAAATTATCCCAATAACAAGACGCAGCCAGCGCGTGCACATGATCGGCTTGAAGTGACGTAGACGATTCATCGCTTTGTGTGCAGTAATTCTTCTTTCTGGTGCTAATTGTGTGAATGTAGAGAATGTGTATGCTTTCCGAATTTGATTGAGGTTAGCCCAGTCATGGCTTGAGCGTCCGGAAATTTTGCGAAAACCCTGTGCCAATGCATTCTCTTATATATGTGAGTCGCCCATTGGGCGCCTCGCATATATAAGAGAATTCATTGGCCTAACAATATTTACCTTGACCTTGTAATCCAGTGGATTCTCTTATATATGCGAAGCTCCCTACGGGCCACTCGCATATATAAGAGAATGCACTGGCACATGGTGTTTAATGCTGCACCAGCGCAGCTCCCGTCATAAAAGCGTTAAAAATAGACTAAGACTGAAACAGTATAAGTGAAGTTCGGGATATACACATACATGTCTAAGTAACAAATGTATTTATCGACCCAGTTTTATCCCCTGGACGTGACGAAGCGAGTACATGATATATTCATAATATGAGGCTTGAATATGTGCAGATTCAAATTAACCCATGTTCTCCTCTCTCTCTCTCTCGTTCCCAGAAATCAATGCCAAAATGGCGGACTTTGCCAAACGACATTTTCAGGTGGATACTTCTGCCAATGCGCTACAGGTTACGTCGGAACAAACTGCGAGCTGATGCCCTGCTCCCCTAACCCATGTCTGAACAACGGAGTGTGCGCGGAAACGCCCCTCGGCATCTACCCGTATTACCAATGTTCATGTCAAAGCGGGTACAGCGGATTCAACTGCGAGACCTACGCCCAAAACGGCTGTCAGAATAACCCATGCAACAGTAACGGAGTGTGCTACCCTGTGGGATCATCTTCATATACATGCGTATGCAATGCAGGTTAGTGTGTACCGCTAACATGGTTACATACATGTAGTTATATAGGTGCATTGGGGGTTTACAATGGAGGGGGGGGCAGTGTCGGGGAAACTTACGCCCAAAACGGCTGTCAGAATAAACCATGCAACAGTAACGGAGTGTGCTACCCTGTGGGATCATCTTCATATTCATGCGTATGCAATGCAGGTTAGTGCATGTGTACCGCTAACATGGTCACATACATGTAGTTATATAGGTGCATTGGGGGTTTACAATGGAGGGGGGGCAGTGTCGGGGAAACTTACGCCCAAACCGGCTGTCAGAATAACCCATGCAACAGTAACGGAGTGTGCTACCCTGTGGGATCATATTCATATTCATGCGTATGCAATGCAGGTTAGTGTGTAACGCGAACATGGTCACATACATGTAGTTATATAGGTGCATTGGGGGTTTACAATGGAGGGGGGGGGGCAGTGTCGGGGAAACTTACGCCCAAAATGCCGCCTGATTAATCATGCAAAACATTAACTGGGCACATGTGTTACCCGTCTGGTAATCTTCATATGCGTGCTTTTGCAATGCATGTGAGTGTATACGCATTGTAGTCATGGACGCGGTGGGTGTGGCGAGGTGAATGGGGGAGGGTTTACCAGTGGATGTACGCCCAAAAGGGCTGCCTGAAAAAAAATCAATACAACAGTGTGTGCACCCTGTGGAATCATCATCATATCCATGCGTCTGTGATGCAAGTGAGTAGAGATACCGCGAGCCGAGGCAGTGTGGGGGAGACGCCAAAAACGGTTGCCTGAATAATCTAAGCAACAATTACTGCATGGGTGTGTTACGCTGTGGGTCGTTCCTCGTATCCATGCAGCTCTAATGCTGGTGAGTCCGTACCACGACCGGGTGTGGCGGGGATGGGAGGTTGCTATATTGGACACTAAGTTTAAGTTTTATTCCGCATAATTAACTCAATAATATTTAGTCAAAGGATCATAATTATATTAGTGATGGTTATTTAGATTGGTTTTTACATTTACATACTTATATATCCAGTATTCCCAACAATTGAGTATCCAAGGTCCTTAACCCTTTATCCAACAAACCGGCCAAAACCGGCCAAATAAAGCTTCAACAGCCTAAAATATCTTCGGTCTGTCTCAATAGAACCATACAAATATGGATATCATTGGAACCGGCTCCTTGACCACATTGTGATAGTTACAGTTATACCCTGTGCCAATGCATTCTCTTATATATGCGAGTCGACCATAGGTCGCCTCGCATATATAAGAGAATGCATTGGCCTTCAACAATTTTATAATTTTTAATGTGTTAAGCCAATGCATTCTCTTATATATGCGAGGCGACCTATGGTCGACTCGCATATATAAGAGAATGCATTGGCACAGGGCCCTTCTGTTGGGTAAAGGGTTAAGTATTTCTATACTAAATACATATTGACGAGTAGTTCCCGTTTGACGTGTTCAGTATAAAACTGAATATGTATAAAATGCGGTTGGCTTTCTTGACCGACTCGTTTATTTGTTGATCGAAATTGAGGTTTTCGTCTATATATATCCCGAGGTCTTTCTCAAAATCGCAGGCCTCGCTTCAGTATCAGTCATGTAGTACGCGTTTATCGGATTGTTATGCCCGAAAGGAATAATATGAATCTTTTCAGAATTAAACCTCACTTGCCAATCGTTCGATCATTTACGTGTTCAGATAGTAAGTTCAACAAACGACTATTGGTCGTTTATTTAACTTATTATCTGAACATTTCCCACCAATTAAGACGACTCCTGCTGCAATTATATTATCTGTTCAGCATACTGTCGTCTGCTCGTATTACCTGAACATCCCTCAAATTAAACAATAGAGTATTCCAATGTATACTTGTAAAACTGACTGGGAGAATATATTTAGTATATAAAGGATTAACATGTATTGTGTCTGTTTTGCAGGATGGACCGGCAGTAACTGTGAGATAACTCTGTCCACCCCGTGCTCACCAAACCCATGTATCAATAACGGATTCTGTAGCCAAATAACCTCCACATCCTACCAATGCACATGCCAAAACGGATGGACCGGCAGTAACTGTGAGATAACTCTGTCCGCCCCATGCTCACCAAACCCGTGTCTCAATAACGGATTCTGCAGCCAAATAACATCCACATCCTACCAATGCACATGCCAAAACGGATGGACCGGCAGTAACTGTCAGTCAACAATAACAACCAACGCATGCGCATCCGGACCTTGTCAGAACTTCGGGACCTGTGTGAGCCTCACCAATGGACAATATCAGTGCAACTGTTTAAGTGGATATAGTGGAAGCAGGTGTCAGACCCGAATCAACTCCGGGTGTACCACGAGCTCGTGTATCAATGGGATCTGTGTCGCGGGAACAGCCGGGGTTCTTGGGTGTCAGTGCTATGCTGGGTGGGAAGGCTTTGACTGCAACAGTAAGTATTAGTAGAACCTAGATCATGCCATGAATCTCTACTATGGCTAACGCCCGTAGAGATCGTATTCCTCCAGTACAAAAGCTGGGAACTTTTTGAAGTTTTGACAGGAAACCTTATACTGTCTGATACTGTCGAAAAATAACGCAGGGGATATATTTCTTAATTATTATGTGTTCCTTAATAATATACTTTACTATATCTGAAGGTCCAAACCCGACATTGCATGCTTTTCTGTGATTTTTGAGAGCCGATATCGCAATAAACATTTAATTATTTACCCAGGAAAAAATCCATAATTGTAAGCAAAGCAAAATTGCTCACAAAGTCATTTAAATCAAGAAATTTAGAGTTGGGACCTTCACCTACAGTGAAGTACATTATTAAGAAAAAGATAATTACAAAGAAATATATTCCCTGTGTTATATTTTCGATTTTATAAGGTTCCCTGTCAAAAAAGTTCCCAGGTTTTGTACAGGTGGAATATGATCTCTACGGGCGTTAGCAAGAGTAGAGATTCATGGCATGATCTAAGTAATACCATAATCATGGCTGATGACGAAAACTGTCATGAAAGGAAGCAAATCACTATTTCTTTATCTGACCATTTAGATAAGATAAAGATAAATTTATTGACAGATACGCCCACTCGAGTCCGATATCAAAAGAGTTACATAAATAAAATGTTATTATAAGTTTAGTAACATAAATATATTAATGGTCAATATTTGGTGATTCACACCGTTTATGCAGAAAGAGATGGATCAAGTTGCAGATGATATTACAAAATATCTCAAGATGATTAAGAATTTCTGTTGGCCAGCCATATTATTAAAGGTCTGAATATTGTCGCTTATATCAGCAAATAAACGTTTTCTTAGATTTTTATAAATGGGGCATCTCACAATGAAGTGTTCTTCTGTGTCTACCTCAATTCCACACTTTTTGCAAATTCTCTCATCAGCGGCTACTTTAGGTAGTTTGTATATGCCTTTCTCAATTGCCAAAGTATGGTTGCTATCCGAAGCTTTGTGAAAGATAATATGGCGGAGAATTGCTTAACAAGGTTCAAAATGGTTCAAATATGTATATACATGTAGATCAACGATGTTTTGTTGCTTCGTCGACTTGCTACCCTGGGAGTAAAATATATTGTTATCCTCGAGAAACTCCTCCTTGGAGATATTACTCTAAATGATACAAAGATATAAATATATGGTGCTGATATGGTGATTTGATATCGGGGCTTGACGACACAGTAGATAGATAAATTAAAAAAACTGAGTCAACTATAGCATTTTTTGGATGTTTCCAAGTAGACTATGGGAACACTAACGCCGACATTGGAATTAGTAGAGACAGCTCTCTTCTATCCTCAACAAACACAACAATCAGTGGTAGAGATACAAGTTTGGAATTGTGCGCATTTAAATCACTACAAAAGTTTCTAAAATATTGATGTATTTGGTAAACCAGCTTGTAGCAAAAAAAAAATGCACACACCGAAACCAATAAGTACTAAAACAAGCTAATGATTATCAGTCATCAATGTGCATTATTTAGTAAATCAGGTTTTATGTCTGTATCTCGACCACCGGTTGATAAATATCAATGAAATTTGGCATGGATATTGATTGCTGATTACTATGATGGCAATTAATTGAGTGTACATGTTTACTATTTTAGAGTTATTTAGGGTATATCGTATAGATGTTTAAAAAAAAAAAATTGCCTAACAATATTTGCCTTGACCTTGCAAGCCATTGCATTCTCGTATATGTGCGAGGCTCCATATGGGAGACTCACATAAATAAAAGAATGCACTGGCACCGAATATTAATGTTGCATAAATATATGGTGCTTTTCTTGTAAATTAATATTTGAATTGTGAATTCTTCTTGTTATGATTTTTGTTTAATGTCGTTTTAAATTGGTCGTAGTTTGCTATGTCGCGGGTATTCCAGGGAAGTTCTGCTCTGTAATATATACACAGACAAGTGGAAGAACATAATTAAAAAAACTCATAATTAACTACATATACTTAACTCCTGAGTAACAAGCCAGCCCCCTCCCCTGTCGTGAGTGCTGACTACCCTGAAAACTTGCCCTTATTGGACCCTGCTAACACGATTTACATATCATATACGCATTAGCATTGTTACTTAAGCAATGTCCACCTTTCTATTAGAAAGTGTTCTTTAATTGCCGTGAACACGCCTACATAACCATAGCTATACATGTATATGTACATAATAAATATGTTGATATTATAAATTCCAGTATTTCATTATTAGCACCTTAACTTGAGGTTATGCCATTGATCAATTATTTATTATATTGACAACGGGGGTGACAGGAAGACAACCAATCTTGGCTATGCCACTCGTTCACAAAAATTACACCTGATTTTTTATTTATTATTGTTGCTTTGTTGTAACCTATTTATTGTATGAATAATACATCTAACATCTGCGTCCTACAGTCATATAGTGTTATTTCTGTCGCATATAGTGTTACTTCTGTCTCATATAGTGTTATTTCTGTCTCATATAGTGTTATTTCTGTCTCTTATAGTGTTATTTCTGTCTCACATAGTGTTATTTCTGTCTCATATAGTGTTTCTTCTGTCTCATATAGTGTTATTTCTGTCTCACATAGTGTTATTTCTGTCTCATATAGTGTTACTTCTGTCTCATATAGTGTTACTCTGTCTCATATAGTGTTACTTCTGTCTCATATAGTGTTATTTCTGTCTCATATAGTGTTATTTCTGTCTCATATAGTGATTTTTCTGTCTCATATAGTGTTATTTCTGTCTCATATAGTGTTATTTCTGTCTCATATAGTGTTATTTCTGTCTCATATAGTGTTATTTCTGTCTCATATAGTGTTATTTCTGTCTCATATAGTGTTATTTCCAGGACATTATAATGTTAACTCTTCCATGACTGGAGCTTCCTGTATGGAGCCCTATACAGGTGGCGTCTTGTATTGCTGAGTGTCGTCTGCTCACGTCCGTGGGAGGCTCCATAAGGGTAGTTTAACCCTTCCATGACTGGAGCTTCCTGAAATTGTGCCAAAACTCTGTGCCACTGCATAGGAAACCTCGTATATATACGAACATTTGCCTAACAATATTTGCCTTGACCTTGTAAGCCATTGCATTATCGTATATGTGCGAGGCTCCATATGGGAGACTCACATAAATAAAAGAATGCACTGGCACCGAATATTAATGTTGCATCAGCGCAGCTCCCATCATGAAACTCATGAAAGGGTTAATGATTAAAAACTAAAAGTCGAATGACTTGTTCCGGATTATTATCATGATGATGATGATGATAATGATTATTTAACCCAAGTTTTTTCGTCGTTTCAGCTGTGTCAACTGGAACAACAGGAGGAACATGTGGCAGTGAGTATCTAAATTTATAGGAAAACATTGTATGATCAGGTCTATAGTCACAATTTTAATTCACAAAACGGCAATATCAATAAATTAATTAATTTTTAGCCATAAGCTTTTTCCATAATTTTAATTAATTTTTAATTATGTTAGTAATCTCTTTTAATTTTAAGTCGCATGCTTATGGTCGTAGGTTTTTAATTTTTGTGTTGTAATTCCTTAGTCACATGCAGATGGTCGTTCTGATTTTTTTAATGCTCATTTACTACTTTTTTTATCTCTTACCTTGTATATTTGTATTTGTATTGATAGATGTAAGCGCATTGAAACTAATTTACTGTAGAATGCGTTTTAAATGTATATATAATAATAATAATAATAATAATAATAATAATAATATTCAAGTACAAGTATAACAGTTAAATATTTTAACTTTTTCGTTTTGTGAGAAAACAATATTTCTACAAGTACAATTATGATTGTTAATTTATAGTTATATTGAACGATTATTCTTGAATATTGATATTGCCGTTTTGTGAATTTAATAAAAGAGGGATAATCTAAAATCATAATGAATTGAATTCAGTATCGGAATAATTCGGTTCCATGTTTCTTTTTGTGAAGAAATAATTTGTCTCAATCCATGTGAACGATAAATCATGATCGCACATAACATGGAAGTAACCTAATGTTCAGTTTGTCTAAATATTGTTATGAAGCAGCGATTTTGTCGTCATGTTAATATTCAGTTATCGCCCGCGATTGAGTGAGACACGGGGATTTGTCGCCCGCTCGAGACCTGGAATGTCACCCGAGGGCCGCCAGGCCCAAGGGTGACATTCCAGGTCGAGAGCGGGGACAAATCCCCGTGTCTCACGAAAACAAGGGTGATAACTGTTTTGTTATCTGACAAAGGAGTACACACGAACATTCTTAATAGCAGGCATAAATGCGCGCATATATTCTTACATTATACCGTCGCTCCAGACATACAGGAACTTACGTCACTAATGTAATCTCTGAGCCGTCGCTTCAGATATACAGGAAACTACGTCACTAATGTAATCTCTAAACCGTCGTCCCAGATGTTCAGGAACTTCCGTCACTAAAGTAATCTCTAAACCTTCGTCCCTGACACACAGGAACCTACGTCACTAATGTAATCTCTAAACCGTCGCTCCAGACATACAGGAACCTACGTCACTAATGTAATCTCTAAACCTTCGTCCCAGACACACAGGAACCTACGTCACTAATGTAATCTCTAAACCGTCGCTCCAGACATTCAGGAACCTACGTCACTAATGTATTCTCTAAACCGTCGCCCCAGACATACAGGAACCTACGTCACTAATGTAATCTCTAAAGCTTCGTCCCAGACACACAGGAACCTACGTAACTAATGTAATCTCTAAACCGTCGCTCCAGACATTCAGGAACCGACGTCACTAATGTAATCTCTAAACCGTCGCTCCAGACATTCAGGAACCTTCGTCACTAATGTAGTCTCTAAACCTTCGCTTCAGATATTCAGGAACCTACGTCACTAATGTAATCTCTAAACCTTCGCTTCAGTCATTCAGGAACCTACGTCACTAATGTAATCTCTAAACCATCGCTCCAGACACACATGAACCTATGTCACTAATGTAATATCTAAACAGTCGCGTCAGCCGCTCAGGAACCTATGTCACTAATGTAATCTGTAAACCTTCGTCCCATACATACATGAACCTACATCACTAATGTAATCTCTAAGCCGTCTCTCCAGACATACAGGAACCTGTGTCACTAACGTAATCTATAAACCGTCGCTCCAGACATACAGGAACCTACATCACTAATGTAATCGCTGAGCCGTCGCTTCAGGTATACGGAAACTATGTCACTAATGTAATCTCTAAACCGTCGTCCCAGACGTTCGGGAACCTACGTCACTAATGTAATCTCTAAACCTTCGTCCCCGACACACAGGAACCTACGTCACTAATGTAATCTCTAAACCGTCGCTCCAGACATTCAGGAACCTACGTCACTAATGTAATCGCTGAGCCGTCGCTTCAGGTATACGGAAACTATGTCACTAATGTAATCTCTAAACCGTCGTCCCAGACGTTCGGGAACCTACGTCACTAATGTAATCTCTAAACCTTCGTCCCCGACACACAGGAACCTACGTCACTAATGTAATCTCTAAACCGTCGCTCCAGACATTCAGGAACCTACGTCACTAATGTAATCTCTAAACCGTCGCTCCAGACATACAGCAACCTACGTCCCTAATGTAATCTCTAAACCGTCGCTCCAGACATACAGGAACCTACGTCACTAATGTAATCTCTAAACCGTCGCTCCAGACATACAGGAACCTACGTCACTAATGTTATCTCTAAACCGTCGCTCCAGACATTCAGGAACCTACGTCACTAATGTAATCTCTAAACCTTCGCTTCAGACATTCAGGAACCTACGTCACTAATGTAATCTCTAAACATTCGCTTCAGAAGTTCGGATATTTAGAACGCATGCCGTGATTGAGTTTGATATTTATTGCATGATTTGTTTGTATTACGGTTTAACACGTTGAGTGCCGGCTACGAGTAAGCTCGTACTACACTATATTCCAGGGTGCCACTACGAGTTATCTCGTACTTTATATGGGGTCTCACTATTCTACTGTAAAAAATTAAGAAATTGAGTTCCCTACATAATCATGATTTCATCCATCTTAGGAAGCTCAAATATATATGTGATGTGAGTGGTGCCACAGCAACTCTGTAATAAAGCAACCTAATTTGGGCCGAAAGTATGGTTATACTGATGCATTGGCCCCTAACTCCTTTGTGTCATGTGATGTGGCATTTGATGATAAGATCCACAAAAGACACTAACAGTCTGCACTCCAGAATAACGAGTTAGTTCGTGTATTTGAATAGTAGACATCAATTTTGAAGTAGCACGATCACACATGTAAGATTGTATATGCCAAACGTTAGGTACGAGATAACTCATAGTCGGCACCCAGCGCCGTCATCTAAACCTGGAATACGATATTCCCCGGCTGTGACAACGAGTTGTGTTGTAGCCAGAGCTATCGCAGGGTACTCCAAAAAGTCAAATGAGCACATGTTTATTATTTACTATATCGAACATGATCATCTGATGAAGTACTCATGGGAAAAACGTGGCAAAGTGTGGATACGAAATAACTCGTAGTCAGCACCCAGTCAAAATACCATGAAATGGCGTTGCTCTGTGCCGACTACGAGTCCAAGCTGATACATGCCCAGTTTTGGGGTTTGAGCGTGGTTATATGGTGCCATCTACCTATTTAATACTTAATATAAGGTTGGCCCCCTGGAATGTTACACTGTAGGTTTCCGGTCGGTGGGCCGAAAATAAAGTTGCTGAAATTGGCAACGACCAAGCGAACTTTCTTAAATTAAATGCACATGAACTTCAATTTCTGCAATAAACTATCCATGACAAGTGTCGAATCCGAAGTGATGGTCCATAAAGTGGATGGTTAGCTATCTCCTGTAAAACTATTAACTCCCGGTGTAAACAAATGCCCTGGTCACATCTAATATGTGACCCGCCATATCAAATCCAGTCGTAAGTCGGGATTTTTTGTTACCCTGTGCCAATGCATTCTCTTGTATATGCGAGTCGACCATAGGTCGCCTCGCATATATATGAGAATGCATTGGCCTAACAATTTTTTATCATTTTTTTTTAAATAAATGTTTCTTACAATTTTTTGGACATAAAATAAAAAACATCCATTACCCTGCAGGGAGCCCCACACATACATAGAAGCATATAGAAGAGTGTCGTCTGCTCATGTTTGTCTGGGGCTCTGTATGGGTGAAATTGTTAAAGAATACAAGAAAAAATTATTAAAATTGTAAAAAATTGTTAGGCCAATGCATTATCTTATATATGCGAGGCGACCTATGCTCGACTCGCATATATAAGAGAATGCATTGGCACAGGCTAAAAAAATCCCGACTTACGACTGGATTTGATATGGCGGGTCACATCTAATATTCTCGTGGCTTATGACATGTCATTGGAATGAAGCAGAAATGTTTTAAGGGCTTTCCACGCTTGAGCTATATCAGGAGGTGGAAAATTTAGACAAACCTACACAGAAAACTAATTAATTGTTAAGCTAGTGCACCACCTAAAGTGGTATATGCTATCTGAAGATCCCATCAAGCATATTATATAAATATAAAAATGTCAACAAAATGACTTTATATCTCCCTTATAATTCTCATTATAATATAATATATATCTATCCGCACGATTATTTTCATAATACGATTTATTCATATTTTCTCAGTCAGTATAAAGTATAAATACATTATTGGAAATTAATAACTGCCATAAAAAGTACATGATCTGAACTGGTAAAAGGCTCGAATGACAATTTCATAGAGTGAATTGCTGCTTCAAACTGTTGACAGAATGCTAATTTGTGCTGGAAAATTGTAAGCATACATTTTACTCGCATATTGTTATCCTCATCCCATTCTGTCATTATAGATATGCACTTTCTCTTCCAGATGTCGCCATCGCGTGCACTGACAGTCTGATGCCTCACCCGAATGACTGCACCAAATTCGTACACTGCTCTAACGGAACGCCGTTCTGTAAATTGTGTCCAGCCAATCTACACTTCAACCCTACACTAAAGGTGTGCGACTGGCCAGAAAACGCAGGCTGCTATGTTGGTTAAACCCACCAGTTTTATAGTGTAAGACTAACTCTCTCGAAGACATGAACAACATGGCGTCGATCTAATGTTATAATAGACACCTTTCCTATAATGAACGACATCAGATAATTATTACGAAAAGGGTATTACGTCACTCGAATTTGTGTTCTTTCTATTCGTTGTTGTTTTAGCTATTCGTTGTTACGATTACGGTTTCGGATTGACAACAAAGCTCACAAATACATCATATAGTAATACGTTCGCGATCGTTTCTCAGATACATCATATAGTAATACGTTCGCGATCGTTTCTCAGATACATCATATAGTAATACGTTCGCGATCGTTTCTCAGATACATCATATAGTAATACGTTCGCGATCGTTTCTCAGATACATCATATAGTAATACGTTCGCGATCGTTTCTCAGATACATCATATAGTAATACGTTCGCGATCGTTTCTCAGATACATCATATAGTAATACGTTCGCGATCGTTTCTCAGATACATCATATAGTAATACGTTCGCGATCGTTTCCCCATCTCCTCAATGTGGGAGATGATTACGATAGTATGTCCTTCAATTGTGATCGCCATGTGTCCTTATGTTTACCTATTAGTGGTAATCAAATCGTCCGTCGTCGTGAAACACAGAACGCAAAGCTATGACCTGATAACAATATAATTACTGCGAGTGGCAAACACGATTGTCTCCCTTACTGCGAGTGGCAAACACGATTGTCTCCCTTACTGCGAGTGGCAAACACGATTGTCTCACAAACAGACTCGTTATCGTCAATTCTGCGAAAAGGTTTTTGGACCGTCCGTACGACCATGAATAGCACTGTGTTGTTAGTTCTAATTATCTGTCGTCGTTCATGATGCGACATGTGTATATTAACCATTTGAGTGCCAGGGGCCGATCTCATCGGCCCTAAACCTACAAAATAAGTCTGTTAAAGAATATAAGAATAAATTATTAAAATTGTAAAAAATTGTAAAAAGAAATAATAATAATAATTGTTAGGCCAATGCATTCTCTTATATATGCGAGGCGACCTATGGTCGACTCGCATATATAAGAGAATGCATTGGCACAGGGTATATGGGTTGATACAAAAATCGGACCTGACACTCAAAGGGTTAATAATAAGTGAAAATTGTTTTAGGTTCGAAGAATATTGAATACCTCGACAATATGTTACTAATGATGACGTATTTTATTCTAGAACATTTTCGTATGATGTCTATCCACGTTTGGGTTAGTGATGTACCGATCACGACGATTCGTACTAGATGAGCACGGTTTAGTCAACTTAAGTTCTGGGTGAACTTTTAACGAAAAGCGGAGACAATGTGCGACACAGAGAGCCACTAGACAGTGCTCTTGGTAACATACATGTAGTTACCATTGTTTTCGAGAGAGTTTGTGTATCTTGTGGGTGTATGTGTTCGGATATATGTTTCTATGTTGTATATAAGCAGATGTAATGTGTAAATTACGGTTATATTTTTTCAAAGAAAATAAACTTGTGTAGCACGTGCAGTTCAGATGTATCGTGGGACATTCTGAACACTTATCACCAAATAAGGCGGTGTCGGAAAATATATACAGACACGTATGATATTTTTTTTACCTTTGGTCATTTTTGGAACCCAGCCACCTCTAGCACAATTGTTTTTGTTTTCGTTTAGCTAGCTATTTCCAACAGTTTTCGATACCCACCCGATGAAACACAAAATAAAAACATTTCGGAAGAATATGAGAATTTTCACCAAGACGAATTGCCCATATATGTGTCAGTTTGTGAACATAGTCGCAGCATTTTATAAAATACTGCCTGGTGAATAACATGTGGCGAATAATTATCCTATAATTTTTTTATTTTTACTTTTTTAGTTTTCTTCCACCTGATGTTCAATAATTAACCCTTCCATGATTGGGGCTTCGCGAAATTTTGAGAAAACAACGTGTCAATGCATTATCTTATATATGCGAGTATCTCATAGGTAGCCTCGCATATATACATGTAAGAAAATACATTGGCCTAAAACATTTTACCTTGACCTCGTAAGCCATTGCATTCTCTTGTATATCCGATGTTCCCTATTGGAGACCTACATATATACGAGAATGCATTGGCACAGTATCTTTAGTGCTGCACCCCCATCATAAAAGGGATTAGCATTAATTCGGGGTCTCGTGCGGGGAGTCTATTCTTGAAATGTCAATAAATGTTGTTGTTTGAATTGTTTTGTGAATTCGTTCGTTGTATTTTTCACTGAAAACGACACCATGACTACAGCAACAACAAATATTGATTGTTTATATGATTTTGTGTTCACTTGAGTCTTGAAACCTTTTATAATACTTCTTAATAAAGGCATAATATGCGTCTAGTTACAGAGTTGAGAGTTCATTCGCGGATACCCTTGGTTAACCCTTTATATACTAATGGATTCCCCCAACCAGTTATAGCTGTATACATTGGAATGGTCAAGTAATACATTGGAGGGGATTTCGGGTAATAATTTTAAAGCAAACGACAGACAGAAAAGCAGGTATTACAAGTGTTCAAGCATTCATATCCATTGATGGGGAATGTTCTAATAATAAGTTCAACGTTCGTTGAAGTTATTATTAGAAAATTCCATAAGGGATAACTACTCATCAACGAGTATTTAGTATAGAACGGATTAAGGTGAGTTCAATTTTCCTTCTATTTTGTTCATTATAGCTTTTCATTAGTACTAGTAGTAATTATTTGTTGTCTGATCGACATGGTCAGTGGGCTCACCCTATGTACACATGGACAGGGGTTATGCGCATGTATCACCACCCCAACATTGGGAAATCTCAACAGTTGAATACACAATATGTTGAAATTGGGATGGAAGAAAGTGAGAGCAAGATGTGCCCTACCTACCACCCTATATCTCTCACTATTATCAAGATGTGCCCTACCTACCACCCTATATCTCTCACTATTATCAAGATGTGCCCTACCTACCACCCTATATCTCTCACTATTATCAAGATGTGCCCTACCTACCACCCTATATCTCTCACTATTATCAAGATGTGCCCTACCTACCACCCTATATCTCTCACTATTATCAAGATGTGCCCTACCTACCACCCTATATCTCTCACTATTATCAAGATGTGCCCTACCTACCACCCTATATCTCTCACTATTATCAAGATGTGCCCTACCTACCACCCTATATATCTCTCACTATTATCACACCTATTCAAAGTTTGATTCTGACCAACCCATATGTGCTTGCGGTGAGCTAGATGATACCGACCATTATTTACTCGAATGCGAAACCACATTGTCTGGCCTTTATAACATTACCACCGAGGTGCTACTCTGTGGTTCCAGTGAACTCTCGCATGACGATAATAAAACCATTTTCAGAGAAATACAAAAATATATCCCAAGCATCAAACCGTTCAATTAGTAATATGTTGGACTTCTTTTATGGCGTACATAGATGTACAACAGATAAGCATTTCTGTCATCTCAAATGTGATCAAGATATATGAAGCTTACAATTACGATATGACCACAGACATCTGAACCAATTTTAACCAAATTGTGTGTGATGGCTCGGAATACCTAGGTGGATGTTATCACGGCGCTATGGTTTTTTTTCCGTTAAATTTCTTAATTAAAACGATTTTATTAATTTCTAGTTGTTAAATTGAGCAAGTAGTTCAATCTTTAAAAAAAAGGTGTTTTTTTCAATTAGTGTTTTTTTTTATATAAAACAGACCAACGTGTGCTAAATTGCGCTCAAATGAACAAAGGCTCCCGAAGTGAACTTGTTTCAGCTAGTGTTAATATCCATAGGAAACATAAGCGCCCTTTGTCGTTTGCGAAATGTCATATATGTATCTGAGAATCCGTGAATGGGGCATATGTTCGATCTCCTTGTATATATTTATATATCAGTCATTAGATTCAATATTTGTGAACAATTATAGACCACGTAGTTTAACCCTTTAACCAACAGAACGGCCCTGTGCCAATGCATTCTCTTATATATGCGAGTCGACCATAGGTCGCCTAGCATATATAAGAGAATGCATTGGCTTAACACATTAAAAATTATAAAATTGTTAAAGAATTTAAGAAAAAATGTAAAAAGTGTTAAAAAAAGATTTTTTTAGGCCAATGCATTCTCTTATATATGCGAGGCGACCTATGGTCGACTCGCATATATAAAAGAATGCATTGGCACAGGGCATAACTGTAACTATCACAATGTGGTCAAGGAGCCGGTTCCAATGATATCCATATTTGTATGGTTCTATTGAGACAGACCCAAGATATTTTAGGCTGTTGAAGCTTTATTTGGGCGTTTTTGGCCACAAACCACCCACCTAGTATGCAAAACCAACATGTAAATCCATACGACGGGTATCCCAAATCAAATATTGTCCCAAACTTCCGAAAGAGTGTTTTATGCAACCCACCCATAGAGTTCCCTTAGCCAGCCAGGTATAGTGCCTACAACCATATATAAATAGTATCAAACCGACACATAAAATACCCCAAACCATGCATGCCAAACACCAAATGATGTCTCAATCCACCCGATTATAGCGCCCAAACAATTCAATGAATGTTCCAAGCCACGCTGGTAGTGCCACAAACTATACAACTGGTGTCCCAAACCACCCAACCGGTATATCAAAGTACCCAAATGTGTGTCCCTAAACATCCTATTAGTGCTCCAAATCATACAACGTGCACACAACGAATCTGTCAAACCATTCAATGAACACCCAAAGCTACACAAAAAGTGTCCCAAACCATACAGAGAGTCTGGATGTCAGAAAGCACAGAAAGAATGACAAAACATCTACTAACTGTCATATATAGTGTACACACCATCCGTCGAGTATGTCAGACCATGAATTGAGTGTTCCAAACCATCCAGTGAGTTTACCAAACCATGGGACACTCGCTGGACGGTTTGAGATCTCCGATGGGTAGTTTCCTACACTAGTTTGTGACACTCATTGTATGGAGCGGGCCATCCGAGGGTGGTTTGAGACACTAGTTGAATATTGTTAGACACTCCTATTGATTTGAGGCAATCGTCATGTAGCTTGGGACACTTACGGGGTAATTATGAACACCCATTGATTGGTTTGGGACACCCATTGGTGGTACCTTGTGTGTACTCAATTGATGGTTTGTTTGAGACACTCGTCCGGTGGTTTGGGACACCATTGTTTGGAACACACATTTTGCGGATTTTGTCAGGATTTGAATGGTTTGGGACCCCAGTTGGGTTGATATGGATACCTATTAGGTGGTTTGCGACACAATTTGGCTGATTTTGGGATGCCAGTTGGTTACTATTAAGAAAGTTTTAGACACCCGTTAGCCTGATTAGATAAAACTTGATCATGCTATGAATTTCTACTCTGTTTAACACCCGCGTAGAGAGCACATTCCACCAGTAAAAAACCCGGGTACTTTTTGATGTTGTAACAGAGAAGTGTATAGCATTGAAAACACATGGGTACACATAAACCGTACTCAGATAAACACATGGGTACACATAAACCGTACTCAGATAAACACATGTGTACACATAAACCGTACTTAGATATTGTTGTTGGTTTCTATATTCTCGATTTCGTCGAATAAGGTTACCCGAATTCCATTATTTGTCTATCTGATGAGTACTAAGTAATATTATAGATGGCCGATAAGCCGGAATTCAAAAAAATAGTAGGCCCGTCGTCGAGATATCTTGGTGCAGTTTTCAGGCAATTAATATATTTCTTAGTTATTACCTGTTCCTTAATAATGTATTTCACTGTATGTGAAGGTTCTAACTCCAAATTACACGTTGCAAGACTAGTGACTTTGTGACGGATTTTGCTTGCATCGCATAAAATAGTACGGAATTTATCCAGGATTATTATTTCCAATGTTTATGACGATATTGGCTCACAAAAGTACAAAAATGCATGCAATCTCGAGCTGGGACCACCCCGTAATGTGAAGTAGGTTTTTTGAGGAACAGGTATTGACAAAGAATATATTTCCCGTCATGTTTGTTCAATGTTATGAAGTTCCCCCGTCAGAACGTTCCAAGGTTTTGTACTGGTGGAATATAATATATACGGGCGTTAGCCATAGTATATATTCATCGTTTTAGTCCCAGGTATCTACAAAGAGCAATTTCTCCCGGATATTTTTAGTCCCAGGTATACACAAAGGGCAACGCTCGACAAGTCTCGGAGACAAGTCTATATAACATGCTACTGTGCTCTACCAAATATCAATATCCATATAATTTAAATACTTATGAAAATTTGGGGACATGAGAGGGGTACACATTGGTAAGCTATGACTGGTGGAGAAATCGGAATTTCTTACGTGGGAAGTTGTGAATCCCCTCCAAATTCAGGACGCCTTCGCCACACCCCTGCCAACGAACTAAGTTGTATTATGGGTCCGCTATTATATAGATCGATTAACTATATGGTATGTATCCTATATTTGTTACATATATTAAAATGCATGCAAAATTGTGTATATTTCGGCCGTAAGTATGAAAAACAATCCTGAAATTTCCACAATTACCCCGCCGAATCACTGTATAAATTGCCCGACTTTTTACGTAATTTTCCCCAAAATGCCAAAATGTCAAACTTGCAAAATGTCTTGGGAGGGCTACAGTCATCCTAGCCCATGGCACATACGGATAATTTATAATTATGCAGATGTCAATCATACAACATGTATATGCTGATATTATATAAATATACGTTAGTAATAAAAACCCAGTTCAATTCCATGTTGTCCTATAATTATGCAATAATGTGCTTACCCATCACATGCAATTGTGACAATTCTATTTTGTTCCTAGCATATCTTCAATTCCACAATGTCCTATGTCGTTAAAATATTATTCAATTAATTCCAGTTCAACGTGGAAATAAGGCTATAATGATTAAAATGAGATGTGACAACCTGGAAGTTAAATACATTGCATTTCAAGTACAACGGACAGAAAAGAATCGCTGATATCTTCGCGAGAAGTAAAAATACGAACTTTTCGTTTTCACCATTAGAAGCGCTATGAAATTCTGCTTACCACGATACAAATATCTCAATTTCACCAAAAAGGTCACTTAGGACAACCTGGAAATCAGGTCGCGAAATGTATATGGTTCAATCAAAATAAATGTACAGTAAATAGTTTTCCGTGAGGTTACTGGACATTAGCAATGCATAATGGCTAGAGTTTGGCTATAAAAACAGATAGTTTCACCAAAATGGCTGCCATGGCAACGATGTACATTTTCAAGCTTTGGATCATATCCAAAATGAATTACACTCATGTATACACATGTGTTCCAACTTATATGCTTTTATCTTAACTTTGACGATGTTGTCCTCTATCCGCCCCACTAACGATGTGGTCATTGTTTATTGGGAAGATCAATTTCTCATTTTAAGTGTGGGCATATGCCCCGTCACATGTTTCATAAAATCTCTCACACAAGTAGTAATCATGCTATGGCTTTGATGGCTGAAACTAAAGGCTATGATCTCCAGAATGCAACAAAATATCAACATGGTGCAATAAATTGAGAAAGGTTGAACATAAAGACAAAAAATAGGACATGAACTGATAAAAACAGCATTTTGTTACAATGACCTTGAACTTTCACAGTGACCTTTACCATTGAGATCAGTACTGGCGGTTCACCTTGGAGAATATATACATATAACAATTATTATATAACAATATCCACAAATAAGTCCACCGCTATCATTAATACACTCACATGTGATCATGTTCCAGAATTCTCAGAAATCACATTCTGTTGCTATGGTAACGCCATTTTTTAGGCAACTAAGCCATAAGGAACTTGTCAACATTTGTTTTCAATGTCTTCAGCAGTTGGGCTTTACGGAAGAATATGTTGCCCAAAATCCACAAAATATTTTACGAAACCCATTTTTTTTACAAATGACAGGCTACTGAATAGGGAGTACACAATCCAGAACGATATTTCTCGGGTTTCGTGTTGATAACGTATGAAAACATATAGTATGACAAGACAATCAGTGGGGCTAATATAATAAGGTAGCATCACTAAAACTCCCTCTGTATGAACATTTTATGGGGTTCAATCCTAGAAACCAGTAGATGTTTCACCTGTGTGAACGGAACTAGAGATAATTTAACCCTTTACCCAACAAACCGGCCAAAACCGGCCAAATAAAGCTTCAACAGCCTAAAATATCTTCGGTCTGTCTCAATAGAACCATACACATATGGATATCATTGGAACCGGCTCCTTGACCACATTGTGATAGTTACAGTTATGCCCTGTGCCAATGCATTCTCTTATATATGCGAGTCGACCGTAGGTCGCCTCGCATATATAAGAGAATGCATTGGCCTAAAAAAAATCTTTTTTTAACACTTTTTATCATTTTTTCTTACATTCTTTAACAATTTTATAATTTTTAATGTGTTAAGCCAATGCATTCTCTTATATATGCGAGGCGACCTATGGTCGACTCGCATATATAAGAGAATGCATTGGCACAGGGCCGTTCTGTTGGGTAAAGGGTTAAATGACATTGACGCCTTTTTGGTAATTAAATTGGTAATTAAAGAAGTCAGACTTCTTCATTTGCAAAACTGTTGAGTGTAACGGTCGGACGGAACTCAACACACGAACTAAGCCAACAGGACTGAACATTTCTGAGATGTTGAATACTTTTTGGTTATGGGCGTGAACATTATCCGCCTCTTGGACACACGAGTGGCCTGGTGTTGAGAATTTCAATAAAGGGCCTAAACGAGTAATCTATATGCCACATTTGAAAAAATACACAGATAGCTATAACCAAAGCAATCACACAGAAACCAACATTAGATAAAATAGACGTATGGAACCTAAAGTTGAACGACCTGTATTTTCATATGAGTAATCCATGTAAGAAACTTGTAAGATAAAAGTTATCTTCCGGAAAACCAAAATAATTGGCAAATTCTAAATCGACAATAACCTTAAAGGGGCACTGTACGCCAAATGTTGTTGTTGGTTTTTATAGTCTCCGAGTCGGAGAATAAGGTAACAAGTTTCTCATTATTTGAAAGTCTGTTGAGTACGAAGTAGTGTTACGGATGACAAAATTACCGGAATGCAAAAATACAAATTGTCGTTGTCGAGTAATTTGTGTACAGTTTTCAACCAAATGAATCAAATAAAAGTTATATTATATGCATACTAGTCCCATATAATCATTTAAGTTATTGTATCGTCGCTAGTCAGTGAGTGGCTTGAGTGTTCTCCCCGTATTATCATAATATTTTAAGCGATCGTGTGTGCGATCGGTTTAACAATCCAGTATCCCTCAATTACTTGATTTGATTACGGAAATTTTATGGCTCCAGTCATAAATTCAATTTATATCAAATTATTAACTTTTAAATTATTAAATTTTAAGATAGCTTATTAACCTGAGCGTTTACAGAATACATCTTCGACTCAAATTACTTATGTTTCTATATATTATCGATATTAGATCGTTGTTGTCACCGGAAATTTAATGAAAATGGCGTACAGTACCCCTTTAACTCCGGTAAAATTTGGCCAGTAATCTCACATACCAAATTTCATTCCATTCATTACAAACTTACTGAAGTTATCATCCAGAAATGACAATTGAGTGCAAATCTCGAACAAAAGTGCCCGTAACTCTGGTGAAAATTAGAGGGCGGAATCCGACTTCGAACTGGACCTGTATTTTGTGCTAGTAAATTAACATACCAATTTCATTGAATTCAGTCCATCCTTACTAAAGTTATCATCGGGAAACAAAAAAGCGAACAGTCTTTCGCCTAGGCGAATATCAGACTGAAATGTATGTTGAAATTGTTCTGGAAGTTCAAATACTGAAACATTTCATTTTATTTTATACTCTGGTTCTGGTACATCATGATTGGTATGTGGGTATGGTGCTGGTACATCATGATTGGTATGTGGGTATGGTGCTGGTACATCATGATTGGTATGTGGGTATGGTGCTGAGGTACAAGGATACTCTGATGGGTTTATTAGGAAAGTACCTACGGACTGTGGGCGGGATGATATGGTGTTGAGGTGTGTTTCAACAGGGAATTCCACGTCTGATATACCATTAGTCAGATATTTCAGAAAATTAATTCGATTACTTGGTAATCCAACAAGTATTTTGCGTACAATTTGTGGTTTCCATGCAAACATTTCAATATTTCCTCTTTTAGGACACACTTTCCAAATATAGGAGGATTTTATGCATGCCTGTAATTTCCAAAAGTTGGAAAGCTTGAGGTGCCATTTAGACAATTCGCAGTCCGGGAGGGGGCAAATGTCCCAGCGTTGGAAAATGTTTTATGGCATGAAACAATGGGTGCAATTTGAAATTATCAGGTGGGCACCTCTCCACCCTTCGTTTCCAGAACAAAACTCCCATAGCGACGTCCCAATATTTAAAATATATATTCTCTGACAACCTGAACGTTTCTGTCGGAAATGTATCAAAAACCAATTACATTAAAACTATGTGAAATGTGACTTTGATAGCAACACCGAAGACAAGCGTTTGCAGGACCCATCAGCCTGGTATAATATAGAAACAATCTATACTATATATTTTGAGACTTCGTATATGTGTGTGTGTACTTCATAGAATCCAAAACGCGTGTACAGATTGAGATCAAATTTCGTATGTAAGTGTAAAATCACACCGAAACCGCCGTAGTCGCGGTTTAGAGAAGCTCAGAGCACCCGTTCTCCAATCTCAAATCACCGCAAAGGCACGGCGGAGGTTAATCAAGTGATTATTTAATGAGCGTTTGTTTTTGACGCATCTCTATAAAGAGCGTCTGTTTCCCATTCAACGTTATTCGCATCTGCAGAGTTATACGGCAACGCAAACGTTATCGCTCGAAATTTATTCCCTGCGAGCACGGATGGCGCGCTCTGTTTTTACAGTATATACCTTCGGTATATACCGAAATCATCCCAGATAATCACGAATATAGCATCAGATTTCTCCCCAGATATACCGTTATAAAGCTACTGGAATCTGCCAATCTACGGGAAATTCCAGGGAATGCCGATTGAGCTCAAACTTGCTACCTACGGGAAGTGTCATATATATGAGTGTGTCCTTTATAGACTCTAACCGATTGAGCTCAAACTTGCTAAATAAGAAAATAGCCCCCAAGCCGTAAATATCAACAACAACGATATTACTAAATACACGTTTTCGGCAATGTGAGAGTTTTCGAAGAGCCGTGATGCCAACAACAACGACCCGAAGACAGATTTCCCGACGGGAAGCGTTTGTTTTAAATTCAATGCAATGTTATCGTAGAGAGATTTCGCGAAACAAAGAATGCGTTGTCTGTCGTTCCTAGGAAGGGGGGGATTTCTACGGGTAAATTTTTCCGCCAGAAACAAAAAAATTAAATAAAACAATTTACAATTTAATTAAAACAATTTAAAATTTAAAAAAAATAACAATAAAAAAACAATTCAGAAACAAAATATAATAAATTTAAAAAACATTAAATTCATATTCAAAAATAAAAAACAAAAATAAATAAAAACAAAATAATTACAAAAATGTCATGTTTCTGACACAAAGCCATGGGACGAATGCCGCCAGTGGCGGGCTAACCTGCTAGTCTATTATATATTTTGGAAGATCTGTCTGTGTGTCTGTGTGTCTGTGTGTCTGGGTGTGTGTTCGCGATGAACTCGAAAACGGGCGATCCGATTTCGATGAAACTTGGTATGTGGGGATATTTTCGGCCAGGAAGTGGCATAGGCCTATTAACTTGCCCGTGCGACGTGACCTTGACCTTGAAATCGGGTCATTTCAAGGTCATATCGCCAATTTTGATGGGATTTCGACGAAATTTGATACGTGGGGTTACTTTTGTCCACTGCGTGTATTGGACGGGTCGAGTCGTGGCCCCGACCTGACCTTGACCTTCAAAATGATCAATTCAAGGTCAAATCGGGTAAAACCGGATGGATTTCGACGGGCACGTTTGTCGGGTACTTTTGTCCGGGCAGTGTTTTGGACCCCACTTGACCTTGACCTTCAAAATGGACAATTCAAGATCAAAGCCCGGACGAAGTCGGGTCACCTTCTAGTATCTATTATATATTTTGGAAGATCTGGGTGTCTGTCTGTGTGTGTGTTCGCGATGAACTCGAAAACGTCCCACCCGATTTCGATGAAACTTGGTATGTGGGGGTATTTTTGGCCGGGGACGAACATAGGCATATTAATTTGTCCGTGCGACGTCACCTTGACCTTGAAATCGGGTCATTTCAAGGTCAAACGCCCGAATATCACGGGATTTCGATGAAACTTGGTATGTGGGGGTACTTTCTTATGCCAAGTCTCATAAGCATATTCATTTGCCCGTGCGACGTGACCTTGACCTTGAAATCGGGTAACTTCAAGGTCAATCTATTATATATTTTGGAAGATCTGTCTGTGTGTGTGTCTGTGTGTGTGTTCGCGATGGACTCGAAAACGGCTGACCCGATTTCGATGAAACTTGGTATGTGGGGGTATTTTCTGTCGGGAACGGGCATAGGCCTATTAATTTACCCGTGCGACGTGACCTTGAAATCGGGTAATTTCAAGGTCAAACGCCCGAATATCACGGGATTTCGATGAAACTTGGTATGTGGGGGTACTTTCGTATGGGGAGTCTCATAAGCATATTCATTTGCCCGTGCGACATGACCTTGACCTTGAAATCGGGTCAATTCAAGGTCAAATCGCCAATTTTGATTGGATTTTGACGAAATTTTATACATAGGGTTACTTTTGTCCACTGGGTGTTTTGGACGGGTCAAATCGTGACCCCGACCTGACCTTGACCTTCAAAATGATCAATTCAAGGTCAAATCGGGTAAAACCGGATGGATTTCGACGGGCACGTTTGTCGGGTACTTTTGTCCGGGCAGTGTTTTGGACTGGTCAAATCGTGACCCCACTTGACCTTCAAAATGGACAACTCAAGGTCAAAGCCCGGACGAAGTCGGGTCACCTTCTAGTCTATTATATATTTTGGAAGATCTGTGTGTGTGTGTGTTCGCGATGGACTCGAACACGGCTGGACCGATTTCGACCAAACTTGGTACGGACACGTAATTCGACCCGGGAACGAACATGGGCCTATTGATTTTCAGATCCGAGGTCACTTTTCACGTGCCGAGGTCAAATCTGTTTTTACGCTGCGTTACGGGACTTTCATTTGAGTTCGGTGCTTACAAATCGATTCGAAACAGCGCGAATAATAAAATGCCAGTCATAATAATGACACTGTGAGAATCTTTCGTGTTTCCTCTTTCCAACGATATATAATGCGTATGTATCCGTTTTAGTTATCTGCCTCAATTATCAAGAAGAAGTGGTACTATCTTCCATCAGGATAAAAACAATGCGCAACTTCTATGACGTCGTTAGAGGTCATAACGTTAGATCACGTTAACGGTTAACCGGCCGATGCATTTAACTGTTTCAGACGTCTTGGCGATATCTCGGACACCGATGTAAATTTATCTTTACCGTTGAAACTTGATAATTAATGAGCGTGTGTATATGAGGCGCGTTTATATACTTGAGTGGAAATCAAATCGGGTTAAACTTGCGGATTTTTACGGACGAAATTTGATGCATAGGGTATCTCGGTATCCGCTGGGCCGATTTCCCGGTATCCGCTGGGCCGATTTCCACCATTTTTGGGTGACACCACCTGACCTTGACCTTCAAAATGGTCAATTCAAGGTCAAAGCCCGGACGAAGTCGGGTCACCTTCTAGTACATATATATATCAGAAGACTTGGAAACAACCATACGTGCTTTAATGTGGTATCTCCATAACGTCACAACGAGCGAACTTGTCAGTGCAATATTGCTGTATCTCCAGAATTACACATAAGATGCTTCATATCTAATAGTAGTATCCATCCCTTAACTAACCCCATTTCCGATTTGGCAAAAGCCGCCACGTGATAGTCCTGGAAAAAGTCATAATGGACTCCCGAAAGTCATATTGGACTCCCGACTGTACAATATCACATTTTTATTGGGACACCGTGACGTCAGGAATTAACTCTATTGCGAAATGAATCGGTGAAATTGTGATGCGCGCGCAACACTGATGGATTTTAGAAGACGTTTCACTTCCGCATTGAGTTTTTTCCTCACTGCCGTGTTTACTTTTCCAAATCATGCTTTCTGTTGATCAATATACAGGATTTTATAGAGAATTAAGTGCCGACAAATACCAAAAATAATCACAAAAGTTTTATACCCAAAAGTTGGATAAACATACAGATGGATAATAAAAATGCCATTATACAATGTTGTGTACAGTATGAGTATTTCTTGTACTCGTCCAGGTTGTGGTGTAAAGTCATATTGGACTCGACACTGGCGTGTCTCGTCCAATATGACTTTTCACCACAACCTGGACGAGTACAAGAAAAACGCATACTGTATACAACATTGTATAATAGCTTTATACAATGCGTTAAAACAGACACTTTATTCGACTAAACATTTCCAAATACAACATAGCAAACCACTAATTAACAAATGTGAGATAAATATTGAAAAAATATGATTTTCTCACGATACCTTTTCCTCCAAACTTCTGAATCTGCCATTCGTCAAGGTGTGTCCACGTGACGATTGTGGGGTGATACAATTGGCCAAGGAGATACGACATTATAGAACGGAAAAAATATTACGCTCATGGACTTACAACAATATTGCACATCATTTAAAATACATACTGCATGGGGGCGAATGCACGTTTCATGGGCATCAATCCCAAAGACAATTCCAACGATACCAATATCTCATTTTCCCGCCAAAATGGACATACGACATTATAGTTCTCAGGCGACGATATGTTTTCACAGATATGAAACATACTTTAGGTAAATGGACGAATGCAATCCATAGATTGTTCTCTCCCAAATGTCCCAAACAATTCTGGTAGGACGACAAGTGTTATGTATTTATCTTAACATTATCCCGTTGTGCGAGTTTTCTCACCCGGTGTGACCCTGTTCTTTGTTGATATAATCTCTTCACGAAATTATTGACGACTCGAGACAAATTAAGAGGATGCAATGAAGGGGCGTGTTAGACCTCTGATTGATATTTCCCCTTGCGGTAAGGCACTGCCATTAATTAACCCTTTACCCAACAAACCGGCCAAAACCGGCCAAATAAAGCTTCAACAGCCTAAAATATCTTCGGTCTGTCTCAATAGAACCATACGAATATGGATATCATTGGAACCGGCTCCTTGACCACATTGTGATGGTTACAGTTATGCCCTGTGCCAATGCATTCTCTTATATATGCGAGTCGACCATAGGTCGCCTCGCATATATAAGAGAATGCATTGGCCTAAAAAAATCTTTTTAAAACACTTTTTACCAATTTTTCTTACATTCTTTAACAATTTTATAATTTTTGATGTGTTAAGCCAATGCATTCTCTTATATATGCGAGGCGACCTATGGTCGACTCGCATATATAAGAGAATGCATTGGCACAGGGCCGTTCTGTTGGGTAAAGGGTTAAACATTGCTCGGTGTGTGTTGAACTGTTCAACTCATCGTCGATAATCAAACAAGTCTATTGTATTGCCGACATATATCGTGTATCGTGACAAGATCAGCCCAAAATACCCAATAGCACCCTTGGCAAAAGTTAATAGGAACAATTTCTCTTCATGTTGAAACCCGATGATGTATTAAGTCAATCCTGCGCGAGTCAAAATGCGCCCAAAGCATTACGCGTTCGTCTTTCCAAACCTAATGACGTATCGATGGTGTTATTAGCATGGTGTTATGAGGCGTTACGCATTCACCGAGAAATAACTGCAACTAGCCACGTGGGCGCCGACCAATCAGAATGCTGGATTTAGTGATGACAACACTTAGTGTGTAAATATATTCAGATAGAGACTTCGCCAAATTGATTACACATTATAAATGAAATTTTAACCGTGGAATACTATCAGCATTAGTTAAATTCGTTCGTTGTGTATTGCATATTTGAACCTTTGAACCTGTATAATATATTGGAATCATGCAGCCATGTGTGCATGGAAATTCAATCGAAAGTGCTTGCAATTGAAAATCGCACCAGTATGTATCATCCACTATACTAATTACCGCCCTTTCATTACAATCTCCAAATATTTCTTGCACGCCCTACTATGCATGTACCTATCGCGAGACATTGCACGTATTAATATACCACACACAATACCAATATGTTTTGCTCATAGCTGTAACGAATGGACGCAAGCCAGTCTAAATGCCCGGGAACTTAACTTTCAACTTAAGAAAATCTTTAATTTGGTTATAAAACGCGTTGTTTCATGAAACTTGGCCCTGGTAATAAGTTTAGTGGAAATCAACAACAACAAATGTGTTACTAATATGTATGTCCTCCTCTAACTACATCCTTGATCCGGACGGCATGAATTTAGTGCTTAAAATCTTATAATTGTATTCATTGTTATAAGTATTGTGGAAATCGACTACAACGATTTAGTTTTGTAGGTTTAGTAGGAGAGGTCGAATATCGGTGATAGAGAGAAAAATCTTGGAAGTGGGGAGTTTATCCACTAAACATGTACTTTGCATTTTCCTAACTTTCCTTAAGCAGCCAAATGTTAAATTTGAACTGAACGTCTACATTCTCGTTCAATTGAGGCGCTATCTACATGTAAACTATGATTTCTTTCAAACATTAGTTAGTGGGAGGTCTTTAGTCACGAATGCCTATTACAATATTTGGCGTTTCTGGAAAAATGTATCATAACCACCGCCATGCAGATAGAATAATATTTGTTGAAATTAAAAGTAGATATTTAAACCTATCATTACTAGCTTCTGGGTAGATAATCCGCTCTAATGTGAGCGGGTCACTAACACGTAAACCATGTCATACATCTCGTTGTCCCAATATCTGAGCTGGTTTTAGTACGAGCAGACATGGTCTAAGATCAATCATGCATTACGTAGGTTATGTTGTTACCATACCTACACCATCGACCATGTTCTGGAATGTATTGAGTGTACTGTGAGTACGCCGCAACTAGATTCCCATCGCAGAATTGTGGTCTATCTGTTCAGTAGACATCGTGTTATATTGGAGGAGAACTGTGCTCTAACTGTTCAGTAGATAACGTGTTATATTTGAGCAGAATTGCGGCTAACTGTTCAGTAGACAACGTGTTATATTTTATCAGAATTGTCTTCTAACTGTTCAGTAGACAACGTGTTATATTTTATCAGAATTGTGGTCAAGCTGTTCAGTAGACGACGTGTTATATTTGAGAATTGGATCAGACTGCAATGTTGTCTGTGTCAATGCTTCGCGCAGCTCTCGTAGTTGTTTTTGCGACCACAGCAAAGGGCGACAGAAATGGTGAAATTTTCGTAAAAGCGGCCAGACAATTCGTAGAGCCGTTTGATTTGAGCGACGCCTGTCAGAAGCCCGCCGTGGTCACTTGGGGCATGTGCGGTCGCCTGCCTGGCCAGTGATTGCCTCAGATTCTCGTTCGATGACGGAACCAACCAGTGTCACATCAGTGTTACCGGCGAGCTATACAAGCGAGAAACCGGAGCGGATGTGTATGAACGGAAAGGTGAGTTGTACATGTATATCCACACTGCTAACCGATTCGATCATGTTTTCTTTAATTGAGGAACCTCACAGTGCAACATCAGTGATACCGTCGAGTTTATCACACACACACCCCTGGTCAAGTGGCCCTGCTAATGTCCTATGATGCGGTTAGGCCCTGCTGAATTGCTGTGATGGTGTTAGGACAAACTGATGCTGTTAACAGAAAGTACGGTTATTTTTTTTGAATTTGTCTTTTTCGCCGTGTTTCGATAATCTGAACATATCCAGGAAAAGCCAGTATGCGTATCAAACATTCAAAAATATATGTATTGTGAAATATGTTTAATACTGGTTGAACTATAGTTATTGAAAATCGACTATAATCAAGATGGTTATTCACGTCGCTTTAACCTTTACCCAACAGAAGGGCCCTGTGCCAATGCATTCTCTTATATATGCGAGTCGACCATAGGTCGCCTCGCATATATAAGAGAATGCATTGGCTTAACACATTAAAAATTATAAAATTGTTAAAGAATGTAAGAAAAAATGGTAAAAAGTGTTAAAAAAAGATTTTTTTTAGGCCAATGCATTGGCATTTTAGAGAATGCATTGGCACAGGGCATAACTGTAACTATCACAATGTGGTCAAGGAGCCGGTTCCAATGATATCCATATTTGTATGGTTCTATTGAGACAGACCGAAGATATTTTTGGCTGTTGAAGCTTTATTTGGCCGGTTTTGGCCGGTTTGTTGGATAAAGGGTTATAACACCAGCGCATGCATTATTATATCATTCAAAATACATATATGAATGTTTCATACACACTGAGGTTTTTTTTTCAAATCGTTCGGATTAGCCAAACACCGAGAAAATACCAATTATAAAAAAGGACAGTACTTTTCCCTAACGGCATCAGTGTGCCCTACACGCATCATAGCAATGAATCAGGACCACCAGCATTATAACATATTAACAGGACCACCAGCATTATAACATATTAACAGGACCACCAGCATTATAACATATTAACAGGACCACCAGCATTATAACATATTAACAGGACCACCAGCATTATAACATATTAACAGGACCACCAGCATTATAACATATAAACAGGACCACCAGCATTATAACATATGAGCAGAAACACTTGACCAGGGGTGATTCAAGCAGAAATTGAGATTCATCCCATATTTCAGAAATACACACATAACAGTTTTTGCAGTAATTTTTCCTCAAATATCCGAAAGGAATTTAAATTTACTGTAATATACTCGCCTAGATGAATCTGACGATGAGCTATTACCCCTACCCACGGTAGTACAAAATGAAACCAATATATTTAAGGAGAAATATATATTTGTCACGAAAATGATAGTGAAAAATAACGAAATCGGCGTCACGAACTGAAATGATATGGCCTCAATTATAACTGAGGACAAATGGTAGTAATACTAAGACATATGCATCTGTTATGGACAAAATTGTTCCTGAAAGCCTATGACACTTTACAACAAGCGGCTGGCAAACGAAAACGCTAAATGTTCACTGCATGTCTTAGGGGACCCTAATCCATATTTGAAGTGTTGAACACACCGCTAGTTGAATGGATGTGCTATCAACACCACCAGAGATTGTGGACGAATGGCTGTTCTATAAGTAAAGATGAAATGTTTAAAGATAAGTTGGTTCACGAGAGCGAGTGGCACCTTACAAAAAGCAGATGATAAACGACAAAGGATAATTCTGACTGTTTTTGTGGACCCCCATACCACATGTAAACTGTTGAACCTATCAATAACTGAATGGATGTACTCCCAATGTCAAACGACAGTGTCGTCAAATGGCTAATCTACCAGTAAATATACAATTGTTATTGATCTGTTAGTATCTGAAGCCATGGACACTTTACAAAAAGCGGCTGGCAAATAAAAACTGCGATGTTCACTGTTTTGTGATCCCCTACCCACTTTGAAGACTAGAACACACCATGAACTGGAACGATATCTTCTCAATATTAACTGAGTGTATGGACAATTACTAGTTGCATAAGGAAGTACACAATTTATATGGAAGGATTTGGTCTAGAAAGCATGAGCACTTCACGAAAAGTTGCCCCTGCCCTATTAGAAGTCTTGAAGGCACCATATGGTGAAATGATATGCTTTCCATATTAACTAAAGGTGTGACCAAAGGTTAGTTTTATCAGAATATACACACCATGGATGTGCTGGTTCCCGTAAAGCCTGCACCATGTGGCACTTCACAACAAGCTGCTGTTGGCAAATAATAAAGGCGATTGTTGTATATATCCATATACCCTATTTGAAGTCTTGAACACATCACGTACTAAATGGCGTATGTTCCCAATATCAACAGAGGTTGTCGCCGAATGGCTATTCTATCAGGCATTATACGATACATAAGCCTGCACATGTTGTTTTCTGACAGTATGGGACAAAACATGCAACAATAACTGTTCCTCTGTCCGCCAACGCCACGGGCTAAATGTATATGCTCTATGTGGACATATGACAGTTCTATCAGGAAGTTAACAATTTAGAAGGATAGGATGGTTCCTGAATCCTGAGAGTCTATGACACTTTGCAATAATCGGCTGGCAAATACAAAAGGCGAATTGTCACTGTTTTTGGGATCCCCATCATATTTACCCCTACCCTAATTATCTCCTACCCTATTTATCCACTACCCTATTTACCCCTACTCTATTTACCCCTACCCTATTTGAAGTATTTAAAATACCACGAACTAAAATTATGTGCTATGCGTTTTAACGGAGAGTGTGGAGAAAAGGCTTTTCGATCAGGAAATATACAATTATTATGGATGGTCCCGTTCTCGAAAGCCTGTGTCACCTTACACAAAGCGCACAGCAAATCAGAAAGAAATTGTTTTTGATTGTTTTGAGACCACCTATTCGACTAATAGGCCCCGCCTACACATTAGACCAATTAAATATATAGTTAGTTTCCAATGGACGGTTAGCAGATTTATGACCACTGACGTCAGCATACAAATGAAACAACTTCAAATTGTACCTTCTCTATATATCAGTATTGTGTTGAATAATAACTTGGGCGATATGATAAATCACTCTTATTATTAGTATGTGTCAATTCTCGTCAAGGCAAAACTAAATTGAATGATATGATAAATCACTCCTATTATTAGTATGGGTCAATAATCGTCAAGGCAATAATAACTTGGATAGTATGATAAATCACTATTATTATTAGTATGGATCAATGCTCATCAAGGCAATAATAACTTGGGTGATGGGATAAATCACTATTATAAGTAGTAGTATGGATCAATGCTCGTCAAGGCAATAATAACTTGGGTGATTGGATAAATCACTATTATTATTAGTATGGATCAATGGTCGTCAAGGCAATAATAACTTGGGTGATGGGATAAAACCTTATTATTAGTATGTGTCAATGCTCATCAAGGCAATAATAACTTGGGTGATGGGATAAATCACTATTATTATTAGTATGGATCAATGCTCGTCAAGGCAATAATAACTTAGATAGTGTGATAAAACCTTATTATTAGTATGGGTCAATGCTCGTCAAGGCAATAATAACTTGGTTGGTGGGATAAGTCACTAGTATTCCAATGATAATAACGTACTACGTTATTCGAAAACTTACTCCTTCCAAGGCCATGATATTTATAGATATACAGTTAGAACATACAAATAGATTATAGGTGAATACTAATTGAACCCCACACAGGTTGATACTTTGAAGTATATATATTCTCAAGTCGCATTAATTAATGTGCTGGTTTAAATCTAGTATCAATGGTACTGTACATGTACGTATAGAATTTCACTATAGATGTTTATATTTCATCGACATATACCGGTATATAACAATTAAATGTATGTGCCATGCACTGTTACTGAAACAATGTCATTTGGACCTTGCTGGTTAAAGGCACGGTTGGCCTTCCTTATCTAATATATATTTTGGGACTTCTGTCTGTCTGTTTGTTTGTCTGTGTGTTAGCTGTGGCCGGGAAAACTGCCAGACCGATTTTGACGAAATTTGATATCTAGGGATAATTTTGTCCAGGGAGTGTTTTGGATGGGTCATATCGTGACCCCGACCTGACCTTGACCTTCAAAATGGTCAATTCAAGGTCAAATCGGGTAAAACCTGACGGATTTCGACGGGTACTTTTGTCGGATACTTTTGTCCAGGGAGTGTTTTTGGACGGGTCAAATCGTGACCCCCGACCTGACATTGACCTTCAAAATGGTCAATTCAAGGTCAAATCGCGCAATTCGCAGAAAAGCAGAGGGGAAACAGCCCGGACGAAGTCGGGTCCAACAGCTAGTCTCCTATATATTTTGAAGACCTCTGTCTGTCTGTCTGTATGTATGTCATTTATACAAATCTACGATTCTCGACCATTCGGGACGAAACTTGGTACGTGTGTGTAGTTTGACCAGGCTGTCGTCAACGTCGTATTGGCGAGCCCGTACGGTGCCGTGCAGCGCATGACCAGACGAGATCTCGGAAACGGGTGGAGCTATCGACTTGAAATTTGCTATGTGAATGTATCTTGCCCCGGATACGAATTTTATCGGGTCGCCGAGCCCGTGCGACGCCAGCTTCGCGCATGCGCAGACCAGATCTCGGAAACGGATTGAGCTATCGACTTGAAATTTGGTATGTGAATGTATCTTGCCCCGGATACGAATTTTATCGGGTCGCCGTGTCCGTGCGACGCCAGCTTCGCGCATGCGCAGATCAGATCTCGGAAACGGGTAGAGCTATCGACTTGAAATTTGGTTTTTGAATAGCCCGGACAACGTCGGGCTCATCGGCTAGTCTCATATATATTTTGGAAGACCTCTGTTTGTATGTTTGTCTGTATGTATGTCATTGATACAAATATACGATTCTCGACCGATCGGGACGAAACTTGGTACGTGTGTGTAGTTTGACCAGGCGGTCGTCGTTGTCGTATTTGGCGAGCACGTGCGACGCCCGTGCAGCGCATGCGCAGACAAGATCTCGGAAACGGGTGGAGCTATCGACTTGAAATTTGGTATGTGAATGTATCTTGCCCCGGATACGAATGTTATCGGGTCGCCGAGCCCGTGCGACGCCAGCTTCGCGCATGCGCAGACCAGATCTCGGAAACGGGTAGATCTATCAACTTGAAATTTGGTTTTTGAATACCGGGCTGGGTAGAGCTATCGACTTGAAATTTGGTTTTTGAATAGCCCGGACAACGTCGGGCTCATCGGCTAGTCTCCTATATATTTTGAAGACCTATGTCTGTCTGTCTGTCTGTATGTCTGTATGTATGTCATTTATACAAATCTACGATTCTCGACCGATCGGGACGAAACTTGGTACGTGTGTGTAGTTTGACCAGGCGGTCGTCGTTGTCGTATTGGCGAGCCCGTGTGGCGCCCGCTCCGCGCATGCGCAGACGAGATCTCGGAAACGGGTGGAGCTATCGACTTGAAATTTGCTATGTGAATGTACCTTGCCCCGGATACGAATTTTATCGGGTCGCCGAGCCCGTGCGACACCAGCTTCGCGCATGCGCAGACCAGATCTCGGAAACGGATTGAGCTATCGACTTGAAATTTGGTATTTGAATGTATCTTGCCCCGGATACAAATTTTATCGGGTCGCGAGCCCGTGCGACGCCAGCTTCGCGCATGCGCAGACCAGATCTCGGAAACGGGTAGAGCTATCGACTTGAAATTTGGTTTTTGAATAGCCCGGACAACGTCGGGCTCATCGGCTAGTCTCATATATATTTTGGAAGACCTCTGTTTGTATGTTTGTCTGTATGTATGTCATTGATACAAATCTACGATTCTCGACCGATCGGGACGAAACTTGGTACGTGTGTGTAGTTTGACCAGGCGGTCGTCGTTGTCGTATTGGCGAGCACGTGCGACGCCCGTGCAGCACATGCGCAGACGAGATCTCGGAAACGGGTGGAGCTATCGACTTGAAATTTGGTATGTGAATGTATCTTGCCCCGGATACGAATTGTATCGGTTCGCCGAGCCCGTGCGATGCCAGCTTCGCGCATGCGCAGACCAGATCTCGGAAACGGGTAGAGCTATCGACTTGAAATTTGGTTTTTGAATACCGGGCTGGGTAGAGCTATCGACTTGAAATTTGGTTTTTGAATAGACCGGACAACGTCGGGGTCATCGGCTAGTCTCCTATATATTTTGAAGACCTATGTCTGTCTGTATGTCTGTATGGATGTCATTTATACAAATCTACGATTCTCGACCGATCGGGACGAAACTTGGTACGTGTGTGTAGTTTGACCAGGCGGTTGTCGTTGTCGTATTGGCGAGCCCGTGTCGCGCCCGCTCCGCGCATGCGCAGACGAGATCTCGGAAACGGGTGGAGCTATCGACTTGAAATTTGCTATGTGAATGTATCTTGCCCCGAATACGAATTTTATCGGGTCGCCGAGCCCGTGCGACGCCAGCTTCGCGCATGCGCAGACGATAAATCGGAAACGGTGGAGCTATCGACTTGAAATTTGGTTTTTGAATAGCCCGGACAAGGTCGGGCTGGGTAGAGCTATCGACTTGAAATTTGGTTTTTGAATAGCCCGGACAACGTCGGGCTCATCGGCTAGTCTACTATATATTTTGAGACTTCGTATATGTGTGTGTATATACTTTATATAATCGAAAACGGCACTGATCGAGACCAAACTTCCCATCTAAGGGTAGAAACCCACGGGAATGGTCGTCGCGGCGTTTTGGAGAAGGTCCGAGCACCCGTTCTCCACCCCTAGTCACAAAAATGACCGTCCTTGGCACTGTGGGGTTAATCGCGTTTATAGTTAAAGAGCGTGTGTATCCGCAGTGTCATTGATAAAGAGCGTATGCGTGTAGTGTCATGCTTACGTCTGGGTCCAGACGTTAGACTGTATCCAGACATGAGCGTGCTGTGTGATTCTTACGTACGTAGGGCTTCCTATGAACGGGCATTGTGTAGGAACTGTTACATCGGAAGTCATTCTATCGCCGGTATTGTAATGGTTCTTGCCTGATTTGTTACGGTTCCTGATGATTGAAAATAATCATTTTTGTGACAAAATTACGCATAACTACAGATATCTTGAATATATTATACTTTCCTATCGAAACCTGAACTCTAGACAACAATTAACTCGGTATTAACGCGTAAATATCAATATGTTATCACTGAAAATCAAGCCACGTGGACGCAATTTCTTTGTTTTTCGTGGCGTATAAATCGGAAGGGAGGTAACTCTATATATAATCGCGGGTCACACTTAGATAGCGATTGGTGTTAAATCTGAGTATCACGTGACATTCGACGTTTGGATTATATTCCAAAATAAGTATCCTGATTTAATCAGAAGGGGTGTAACTCTATATATAAACGCGGGTCACACTTAGATAGCGATTGGTGTTAAATTTGAGTATCACGTGACATTCGACGTTTGGATTATATTCCAAAATAAGTATCCTGATTTAATCAGAAGGGTGGTAACTCTATATATAAACGCGGATCACACTTAGATAGCGATTGGTGTTAAATTTGAGTATCACGTGACATTCGACGTTTGGATTATATTCCAAAATAAGTATCCTGATTTAATCAGAAGGGGGGGTAACTCTATATATAAACGCGGGTCACACTTAGATAGCGATTGGTGTTAAATCTGAGTATCACGTGACATTCGACGTTTGGATTATATTCCAAAATAAGTATCCTGATTTAATCGGAAAGGGGGGGGTAATCGGAAACCAGAGCCAAATATCCACTGGTAAATATAATTCCTTTTGGGATGTTACATTGACTACATAACGGAGATATTCAGAAATAAAAACAATACACTACGTTCAGTGTTCGCGCTGTCGGTAGCCAAATTAGCCAATGGCTAATATTATTCGAATTTGGCTAATAAAAATTTAATTTGGCTAAACTTTTTTTACCCCAAATGGAGACGGAAAGCATAGAGTCGTAAACCTAATTAATAACAGCGCTGAATAGATCTAAGTTATGTGACGAAAGTATTTCGTACTTATGTTAATACGCCGTCGATGACATTTAACCAGCCTAATCGTCAAAACGCTTAAGCTGTATACTGGTTATGTAACTGATTAAGCCGTCTGTAAGATAAAATACCTAAATGCTTTGTTCAGAAGAGCAGTTCTTAATCAATGGTTGCGTAATCTGCATCCCGTTTAACAAACTGGCTTCTCATCATAAAAGTGTCAACGACATAGAGTTATTACAATTAATTAGCTTAGCGAATTTATGGGGGCTTTTGCGATGTGAAATCCCGCCGTATTCTATAGTAATGTTTTATGAATTGATCTGCTTGTGTGATATAATACATACATATGTTCGTATAATATTGTTTTTAAAGTTGTTTTTGTGTTGTTTTAATTATGTTTTTATACTGAATAACAAATAAAGTTTAAAGCGAATATTTTAGTCATTAATTGTGAACCGCCCAGAAAATTAGGATTTAATTTGGCCAAAAAACATTTGGCTAAAGTTTTTTCATTTGGCTAATAAAATTTTCATTTGGCTAAAATTTTGGCTAAACTTATTTTTCGGTCCAGCGCGAACACTGACTACATTTTTGTTTAATTCATCGCACCAAACATGTACCGGATAAGTTTGTTTTTAATTTAAATGTATATAAAGAGTCGTTAGAGGCTTTGTGTGATCACCGAGGTTAAGCAACGTCGAGCTCGGTTAATCCTTTGACGGGTGACCGGTTGACGAGTCCGGTTGCTGATAATTATAAGTGAGACTCCCCACGTATCTCTCGTTCCGTTACACAGGTACCAATATACCACGTTTCAAATCAAACTGACATGCGACTTTAGGTAACATCAACTTATGCCATATTATCATTTGCTTGATCAATGTTTGTGTTTTAATAATTGTAAACTGTAATGATCTTGATTTGTCTATTTTCAGTGTTGAATTTATTACAATAAGCTGATAAATCATTTATATTACATGTGCATGTAAGTCGTATATAATATCGGATCATTGGATCTTAATTTTCTTTTTTCAGACTTGGTGTCACAGCGTGGTGTTGCAGGACGATACCTTGGCTGTTATAATGATACAAGTAATAGAGATGTTTGCGGAAAAAGCGTGAATACACACAACTCTCACGAATGGTGCACCAATTTCTGCTCAACAAAAGGTAAGTAACAATGATGGTTCGTCGCCACAATTTATACGAGACAGTCATTAGATGTTCTGCTATATATGCTGACAAAAATTGAAAACCTGTAAAAACTTCATCTTTTCCTAGTCGACGTCTAGGCGCCAAAACCTCTTATTAAACGGCCATGTGTTCAGTCTAATTATTTTCTGGTATAGAACACGTTCATATGTTTTATTGTGTCAAATAGGACAGGGAATAATAAAGTTGAAATCTCTTGTTTACAGGGTTCAGGATTGCAGCAGTACAGGCTGGGACATGGTGCCTCTGTGGGTTGAGCTACGGACTGTATGGATCACTACCGGAAGCATCGTGCAGCATACCCTGCCCGGGAGATAGCTCACAGAAATGTGGAGGAATCTGGGCCAACGGAGTGTTTGAGACTGGACTGTAGATCAGGAGAGGCCAAGATCTAAATCAGGACTGTAGATCAGGAAAGGTCCAGGTCTAAGTCAGGACTGTTGAGCTATTGATATGTCTCCACTACACATTTTCACCTTTAGTTTCTCGTTGAGGAATTTTAATACTTTTGTTAAAGTGGTGTGAAACACTCCAGTAGGGTGATCAAATAAAGATGGAGAATAATATTTCTGAGTAGTTATTTTTACAACTATTTTATCCAAATTGGCAACACAGAACACACATCGTCATTCCTATATATGAATTAATTACAGTGATTCTTGAATGTTAACTCGTTTTCGTTAGTTTATCGCAGATACATGTAGTTGCCTCCCGAATCAAGAAGTAACTATGAACAACTGATTGTAGTTCGGACGATGATTTCTATGGATTTGCTTGACAATTTCGGCGATGTTACTAAAATGCTACATTCATCCAGTTGGCATAGAGCATAGAGTCTAAATGCTATATTATCAGTTTCACATACCATAATATGTCCTTAAACAATCATGCCGATTTTCTCTACAACCAGCTTCAGAAATTCAAAAAATACGAGCACTATCCTTGTACCTTGTTGTTCCAGGCGGTCCTACTAAACAACGAACACTAACGAACATAAACGAACACAGGTCCAAAAAGCGGAATAGAGGGGTGAAATTGGGTTTGTAGGCGCCCATTATGTGTATGTGGTGTTATTTCCAACTTTGATGACTTATTTTTTGAGTTATTAACATTATTTGAATACAAAGCTACTAAACAACGAACACAAACGAACTTAACATTGGCCGTATAGCACTATAAGGCGTTAATCAAGGTGTTAATTAACTACCACTTACTCTGCGGCTTATACTCTGTCTCTTTGGTTACACATTACTGAGTTGTTTTGACTTTGTTTAACTCCCTGTCTTTTTCTGCGCTTGGGCGGATTTAAAATCACATTTTTTTTAAGAAAAAAAAGTATGTATGGCACGGGTTCTGATCGTTGGCGCGATTTATTACGTAAAATCTTATTTCAAACGTAATTGCACAGAATTAAACTCTCAAAATGCATTAGATTCTCGACAAACCACTCGTGCTTATATAGCTTACAGAAAAAAATCCGACATTTCGCGACGCTTTTTCGATCAAGGTACGTCATGTTGAAAATAATTAGCAGTACTTATCATATATTCGTTCATGTATCAATGACAAAATGATAAACTCGTTAGCGAATTCCAAAAATACATTACATAAAAAATCGCGTCAGCGACCTGAGCCCATGCCTACTTTTTTACCCACAAAATTATAACTTTAAACTCGATTTTGAGGTGAACCTAGAACAAATTGTTGACAAGCTATTTTTGATGTCATTTTGTCGGGCAGAATCTTGGGAACAATATATCCAAAATCCGTTAAGTGGTTTTGGACACTCATAGGGTGTATTTCGATACTAGTCTGGTTGCTTTGGACACCCATCAAATTATATTAGATATGAGAAGATTTAGTTACAAATCAATGACAAAATTAAATTTTTAGACTTTCGATCAAACTTTTAGTGTAAACATATTTTTATTTCCAAATCCAACATAACATAATATACAGATGATACAAATATGCAAAAATAGAAGAGATAATGTATGGAAATGAGGATCAGACAACAAGCCCGAGGGCTTATATGAAGTCTTCTCCTCTTTGGCGACATGCCCCTTCCCCAATAAGTGAGGGAGGGGTATCGGTCATACGGGAAACTTTTCGCCGCCATTTTGGGACATTGTAGGGAAAAATTATCGACAATTATAGGATTATGATCCGACATCATTTATGTGGTGCTATCCATTACCTAAACAAATTTCGTCTAAATGGAAACAATCTGGTGAACTTTAGCGAAAATTGCCAAATTTTACTACTTTCGGTAGCCATTTTGTCCCTATGTTGGGAAATGATGGCCTTTGTAGCTAAAATGGGCACTTGTGTGTTCGTTTTGCGGTTATTCTGGGCACTAAAATAATAATCGATTTTTCTTCGAAATTTAGTACATCTATTTAGAATTTGAGGGACACTGAAGGGTCCAAATTCCTATGGCCATTTAAACCAAATTTCTTCCACGAAGTCTTCTGGTCCCAAGCCCAGATAAAGACTGACGGGAGTCAAAACAACTCACGGCAGTGATGTGTAATTAACAAAGAGACAGAGTATAAGCCGTAGATTAAAGCGGTAGTTAGTTAACACCTTGATTAACGCCTTATAGTGCTATACGGCCAATGTTATGTTCGTTTGTGTTCGTTGTTTAGTAGCTTTGTATTCAAATAATGCTAATAACTAAAAAAAAGTCATCAAAGTTGGAAATAACACCACATACACATAGAATTGACCCCCACGCGTCCACAAACCCAATTTCACCCTTCTATTCCGCTGTTTGGACCTGTGTTCGTTGTTTAGTAGGACCCCCCGTTCCAGGTCGCTAATACTTTGAATCATGATTTCAAGTTCAGCGTCTCATTATTCCTGTTTCGTCAGGGGGGGGGGGGGGTCGGAAAAACAATTCAGGCACGTATGGCATTTTTTCCCTTTCGATCATTTTTTGTACCCACCCACCCCCACCGCCAAATTTTTTCCATTTTCGGCAGTTTTTTCAGACCATTTTTTGACACCCACCCCCATTTTAACACTAAAACAGAGATTTGCGGGGGGGGGAATTCACTGTAAACAGCTGTATATGAATTTCTGTGCATACTATTTATCATGGATGTTAACATGGACATGTAAATAGGAATGAGTCATTTTGAGGTCATTCGGCCAAAAAAACATGGCTGCCAGCGGCCATCTTGGATTTAAAAATTTGCAACAAAATACAACACGATAACTGACTGCAGTCAGTTTACAGTTAGAATTACATTATTTTTCTCATTCAAACTGCTTCAAAGTGGTTTTGAAGCCCAACTCATTGCCAAAACACTAAAAACAAGCAGGAATTTATTTTTTTAGTTGCGGAAAAAATTGCTTGTTGGTGGCTTTGACCACCCATCCACCCCGGCATACGCGCCGGAAGAAATTTTTTCAACCCCCCCCCTGGCGTTCGCAGTAACTAATGATAACACTGGCTTTCATACTGCGCCCTGCAATCAGCTTCGGTTCGTTCCGTTTTTAACGGTAACTCCCAGCAGTACATCCCCAAAATCATGTAGTTTTTAGGCTCGGTAGATTCTCCCTTCCCTTTAAAGAGTGGTCTAATAATTCCATTTCTCCAGTTTTCGGGAAATTCCGGTGTTTATAATCAAACTAAAATATTTTTTACTGAATCGTTATTCCAAATATATCAAGAGCAAAAATCGCAGACTAGTATATCTAGTAACGCTAAGGTTTGTTGGGTTCAGAATTTGTTGACGAATTTTGTGCAATAGGGGCAGAATTAATGTTTAGTTTGTTCAATAAAACATCACGTTGTTGGAACATATTTTATGCAGTGTAGAACAAATTTCTCAGTGTAGAATCAAATTCTCAGTGTAGAAAAAATTTCTCAGATGGGCCGGTATTATATTCATTTCCCGGGCCATTTTTTTGGCCCAGTCCGCCTCTGGTGCTGAATATGGGTCGTGATTCTTCTTTGAAGTTTGATGAGTCTGCCCAACAATTAAATCGCTGTATAAGTGTGACAGTGCTACTTTATATACCAAAACAGTATATGCCTTTATTAGATGCTACACATGTATACTAACTAAGTTATTATACCTAACTCACTAATATACATTTTATAGCTGCATTATCATTTCATTCCGCGTACTTGGTCCATTTCATTCCATTTCGCGCTATTCCGTTCTTTACACTTCCCGTCCCCAGCCGCATTACCTGTTCTGCATTTCGCTATTTCATATTCTTAACTTAGCCCAATCTCTTACCCGCTTAAGTCTACTCTGTCTATGTTAGCGCCCAATATTAGATCTAACTGTCTGATACTAATTTGTCTTAGCCAATCACAGGTAAGCTTATTTGCCGCCTTTTGTCATTTCATAATTAGCGTTCGCGCAGTTAACATCGCTCCTGTTATTGCGTCAGTGAGAGCGTAAATTCTTCAAATGCCTTGAAGAATGTAGAAGTATAAAGTTATAAAGAATAAGAGTAATACTACGTTATGACATCGTGGCCTATGTTCCTACGATATGGTATGTGATATTCTGTTACGTTTTTACCCATTATTATATATGTATTTTAATACTATTGTCTTCGTTTTGTATGTTTAGAGTTACGTCACATTTGCAATATATATTTGCCCAATAGTTTAGTGATGTTGGAAATCGCACACTGCGTTCATAATCACCCTTTTATACTAGCATGTAGGTTTTATTTCTAACTGTTCGTCACAGTTAGGATTGTGTCAAAATAGTTGTTTATATCGACAATAGGGAAGTTGGTTTTTGACACAATCACATTTCACATATTTATTTATATCCATTCTGGATATATATTTTGGTAGCAACTACAACCTATGTATTTGTTCACCAGGGTCCTGTAACTCCTGTTGGTTTTACGTTGGTCATCTGGATTGATGCTTGATGTCTGATGTCTGATGTGATGTTGCTGTCAAGCTAGCCTATATATGTGTTGTGATGTCGTCTTCATGTTGTGATGCTTGTTGGATGTGTTCCGTTTGATGAATAAATATATAGAAGACTTTTAAGGTAGGCTTAGTGTTTCCATAGACCCTGCCAGATGATTAGACTCAGAGCTTCATAAATGTTTGTGATATAGCGACTGATGGTTCACTTAAGACCCACCCCTGTGCTCTACCACAATGGCGCCCATTCGTATAGCTATAGCTCTGATTATAGTGTGGAACTTTTGAAATTGGTGTGAAAATTGGAACTTTGTAGAAATTCGTGTTTTCGTGCTTCAAAAACTGTGAAAAAATGACAATCAGGATTTCTTGAGATATTCAGCGTTGGAGTGGAAGAGACAATACAAATTGAACAGTTTTATGCTTAAAAAGGCATAAAAACATAAATTCTGTTGAAAATTTGATAAATTCTGTAAAATTTTCATGTTAATCAGTGAAATTTGTAAACACATTGTTTTGGTGTGGCTGTATTCCTTTAATATTATAATTATGTCTAAATGTTTGTATTGTCAGCTCTGTTTAGTCGTTTTTAGCGTTTGGGCAAAGTCCAAACTTTAAATTCGATTTGTTACTCTGCCAATATTTTGTGGTCCGGATTTTGGTAAATTGAAACCCGGTAAAGTTGTGTTTTCCGGATTTTGGTAGTCCGTGGTTTCGTTTCGTTTCAACTGGGTCACATTTTGGTCAGAACACAAAAATGTAAACAGTAACACGTGAGTTTGTTTTCAAATATTCTGATCAACTTTAGTAGCCTTTAAAGCTAATTATTAGCTTTTGTTTAGGTAACTATAGGTGTAGTTAGGTATATAATATATCAGTCCAGCCACACATTATGTATTGTTTGCTGTCAAAGTTTATTCTTTGACTGAAATATTGTCATAAAGTGACATCTGTTGATAAATGCATACATGTAGGCCAAATGTCAGCTTGTAAATTGCAAGGGGAATATCATTGCATATTACTGGAGATTTTCTGAAACCGAAATTGGTTGAGAATATTTCAAATTTCTTGACATTCGGTCGTCACTTTTTTGTGACGGTGTGATAAATAACTTTTGTCTCCAACATTATGCAATGCAATTCTGACTTTGCATTAATAAGTTAGTAGTTTTCAGACCCGGTGTTGGACAAATTGTCCCAACTAGTTCTGGTATTACAAGCAGGTGTTGTCATCTTGGTTTGTTGATAGTCGTGACATGGTAAGTTGGTGTCGGAGTCTGCAGTTGTCGGAGTCTCAGGTTAACGGTGAGTCAACCCTGACCCCTCCCCTGCCACACCCTCTTTCCCACTGAATTTTTTTTTTGTGAGCCGAGTACGCATCGCGCTTGCTTTCATCTCATTTCATCAGATAGGTGCATGAATTAAATTCTTCGCAACACTAATTAGGTGGAAGTTAACTTAACCAAACTAATTAGTAGCAGTTGTCGGCAAGAAAACTTGCAAATTTTCAGCCAGTCCACACTTAGCATGCAAGCGGAAGTGAAATTTGTGTTCAAATTTTCAGACAACGGTGAATTTATAGTGCGACAATAGGTGATTGTAAAAATCTTTATTGATTTTCAGTGACGGTGAATTGTGATTTGAGAATTTTGTAGTTGACGGTGGAGTATATAGCTCGAAAATAGGTGATTTATCAGAGCAAGTTCGGAAAATAATTTTTCGAATCAACTTTCAGTTGACGGTGAACTTTAACGTTCATATGTGTTGTTGTGTCAACACGTGATTGATTATATTTCAGTTTTGTCGCCGGACGGCACAATTAACTTGAAATTAGGTGACTTATTGGTGACGTCGTGGAAAATTAATTTATTTTTCCATTGTTGAGTTTGTAGTGTGTGATTGATCAGGTTAGATCTGACTTTGAAATTTTTTCAGTTGACGTCAGATAGCGAGCGGAAATAGGTGACTTGAATATTTAATCGCAGATTAATTTTGAATTTTGATGCGATTTGTAGGTATTCGCTTGGTAGTTAAATTGTAGGTGACTTACAGTGTTCTGATTTACAGCAAACTTGAGAAATTTTTATTTTTCAGAAATTTTCTTACGTAGTTGGACTTGAGAATTTTTCTTGAATTAAATTTTTCCGCAGAATTTTTTTTTTCCGCAGGTTTAATTACAAAATGAACTTTGTTTTTCAGTGATTTCTGAGTTGGTAGGCAGAAAATACTTAGGTTTTTCTGTATAAATTTCAGCGCGTCGGTTTTTCAGATATTGAGTTTAGTCTATTTTCACTTGAAGTTTTCAGCGTTCAGCAAGGTTATTACTTTGACCTTTACACTTAGTGATTTTTTTTCCCAGAATTCTCTTGTAGGTTTCGACTTGAATTATTTTTTATTCCAGTTAGTTAAAGCGACATTTGTTTTTTTTCAGAGATATTTCTTAGAATTTGTAGGTCGATCGTCGTTGAAATACATTCAAATTTTTCCTAGCTACTTGCGAGTTAGTGGAAGATGGCGTCACAGATTTCAGAGGAAGTTATGTTGAAGATACATGCTGAGATATTAGAATTGACAGTTCGGATAGAGGAGTTGAAGAGAAATAGTGAAAATAGTTATGATAATAATTACAGCAATGATGATTATTACAGAAATGATAATTATAACAGTGGTTATAACTCTTACTCCAGACGGCGTGCGCAGAGATATAGGAATAGCAATCGCAGAAGGCAGTATACGGAGAGAAACGATAATGCTCATTATTTTCAGAAGGAGCCACATAATGTTTCAGATGAGAGAAATGATTATAGTAATCACACAAATGATAGGTTACAAGGAGAATATGTATCTGGTAGATACACCGGATGTTGGAAATGTGGTGATTTGACGCATAAAGCGTTTGGTTGTAGAAAAGGTGGATACTATCGCTACTATGATAGAGATAAATTTTTTCGTCCACAGGATAGATCCCGGAGATATATTAACAAATCACAATTTGTTAATGATTCCAGTAAGGAACATTGTATAAATGGAAATGCTACAGAGTCAGATGTTATTGTTTCAGGTTACAATACTAAGGCTCTTGTTGATACAGGTTCGACTTGCTCCACAATTTGCGAGCAATTTTATAGCACTTTCTTGAAACATATTCCTTTGCAGCCCTTGTCTTTTATACTTAATATAGAGTGTGCTGATGGCAAGAAACTCCCTTATCTTGGATACATTCAGTGTCCTATTACAGTTCCTTCTTTAGGACAAGATTCCAGTAAAGAGTTCATTTTTCTTGTAGTGCCAAACAGTTCTTATAACATGTCAGTGCCAGTTTTGTTAGGAACTAATATCCTTTCAAAATTCATGCAGTTGTGCAAAGATGCATATGGTAACAGATTTTTACAGAATGCAAACTTGTCATCATCTTGGTTCATGGCATTCAGATGCATGATTTCTAGAGAGAAAGAACTTGCTAAATACAACTTTGTTCTAGGTCATGTAAAGTCTGCTGAGAATACTCATGTTATTCTCCATCCTAATACTAAGAAAGTTGTTACTGGTTTTATTGATCATAAGATTCCTTACCAACCCACATGTGCTATTTTGCAGCCTCTTCCAGATGATGAACGGTTCAAATTTTTAGAGATAGGTCCATATATTGTGAAATATGATTTCAAGAGCACTGATACTGTTGATGTTCACTTGTCAAATATTTCTTCTAGGACTATTAGTATAGCACCTAACTCTGTTATTTGTCAGGTACAGCCAGTCTCTGTTGAGCAAGATATTGAAACCTCCCCAGGTTCAGAGACTACCTCTTCATTTCTTGATAAAATTACTATTGATGTTTCTTCTCTTGATGATGTAAAGGATATATCTGTTGCATTGAATCTTATCAAAGAATTTTCAGATGTTTTTTCACAGCATGATCTTGACTTAGGTTTTTACAGTGCAGTTAAGCATAGGATCGACATGTATGATTCTACGCCTTTCAAGGATCGTCCGAGACGTTTACCTCCAAGCATGATTGATGAAGTGAGAAATCATCTTCACCAGTTGTTAGCTGCCGGCATTATACGCCGATCTCACAGTCCATATTCTTCTAATGTTGTTTTAGTTAGGAAGAAGGGTTCAAATGACCTTCGTATGTGTACAGATTTTAGAATTTTAAATAAACGCACTATTCCAGATAATTATGCACTCCCTAGGCCTGAAGACCTTTTTGATTACTTAGCAGGTGCCAAGTACTACTCAGTTCTCGATCTCAAATCTGGTTTTCATCAATTGGAAATTGCAGAGGAGCACAAAGAGGGAACAGCTTTTACTGTTGGAGGTCTAGGTTTCTATGAATATAATAGACTTGCATTTGGTTTGAACAATAGTCCTTCTAGCTTTCAGAGAATGATGGAAGACTGCCTCGATGGTCTTAACAGGAATATATGTAATATTTATGTTGATGACGTCATTGTTTGGTCAAAATCTGTTCCGGAGATGTTGGAGCGACTTAGACTTGTTTTTGACAGGCTCAGAGAATGCGGTTTAAAACTGGCTCCATCTAAGTGTAAATTTTTCATGCGCTGTGTCTCATATGTAGGCCATGTAGTTTCAGAGAAAGGTATCGAGACGGATCCTGCGAAAGTTGACAAAATTGTCAACTGGCCAGTTCCCAAGAATTCTGATCAATTGCGATCATTTCTTGGCTTTGCAGGTTATTACAGAAAATATTGTCCAAATTTTTCCAGGATTGCTAAGCCCTTGACAGATTTACTTCCCCCTACCAATACAAAGAAGCCAAAGAACAAGGTTAAATCCTCTTTTACAGGGAAATGGAAATGGGAGCATGAGCAGCAGTCTGCATTTGATACTTTGAAAGATCGTCTTTCTAATCCCCCCATTTTAGGTTACCCCGATTACAGCAAGCCCTTTGAAGTCCATACTGATGCGTCCCTTCATGGTTTAGGTTGTGTCCTTTACCAAGAGATCGATGGAGTGAAGAGAGTTATTGCGTATGGCAGCCGAGGAACCACAGCAGCAGAAAAGAATTATCCGGCACATAAGTTAGAATTCTTAGCTTTAAAGTGGGCAGTTACAGAAAAGTTTTATGACTATTTATATGGTAATTATTTTGTAGTGTATACTGATAACAATCCTTTAACATATGTTTTAACTTCAGCCAAATTAGATGCTACTGGACAGAGATGGTTATCAGCCTTAGGTTCTTTTAAATTTGATATTGTTTACAGACCCGGTAAATCTAATACCGATGCAGATGCTTTATCCAGGTTGGATACACCTCCTCCAGAAATTATTACAAATGATTCAGTACAAGTTATTTGTAATTCACTACAGGTGCAGCAACCTTTTGTTGAAAGTTTATGTTGCAGCACTGATGTTTTAAATTCTGTTCAAGATGATGTAGGTCATGATCTTGATGAAATGAATTATAAGGATTGGAGAAGATTGCAGGAAAGAGATGATGTATTGTCCGTATGGTTATCAGCCGTGAGAAGAAATAGTTGCCCAAAGAGAAAGTCCCTTCCCCCTTCTAAGCTTCATACAGCATTTTTAAGACATTTTTCTAAGCTTAGGTTGCAGCGAGGAGTTCTTTATAGAGAGTCCACTTTTAATGGTAAAACCACCACTCAGCTTGTTTTACCACATTCACAGATTTCTTTTGTTCTTAAATCATTACATAATGATATAGGACATCCAGGTCGTGACAGAACAGTTTCACTTGTGAAAGAAAGATTTTATTTTCCAGGTATCGACAGTGCTGTTGATGATTGGATAAAACATTGTCATAGATGTTTACGAGTGAAAACTAATCCGAATTTCAGAGCCCCTTTAGTATCTATTACTACTTCTCAACCTCTTGAACTTGTTTGTATTGATTTTCTTACTCTTGATTGTTCTAAAGGTGGTTACCAATATGTTCTTGTTATGACAGATCATTTTACTAAATATGCACAGGCTTATCCTACAAGGAACATGACTGCAAAGACTACTGCTGATGTATTGTTTAACAATTTCTTTATTCATTATGGTTATCCTCAACGTATTCATAGTGATCAAGGTGCTAATTTTGAATCTCAACTTATTTCTGAACTTTGTCAGCTTTGCAGCATCAAGAAGTCCCGAACTACTCCTTATCATCCGATGGGGAATGGTGTTACAGAGCGATTTAATCGCACACTTATTAGTATGTTAGGTACTCTTAATCCTGACCAGAAACATGACTGGAAATCACATATAGGTCCTCTTGTTCATGCTTATAATTGTACTAGGCATGAAACTACTGGTTTTGCTCCTTTTCAGTTGATGTTCGGAAGAGAACCACGGTTACCTCTTGATGTTTTATTTGGTCTGAATAAACCTGATTCTGATCAAACTTCTTATTGTGATTATGTTTCAGATCTCAGACAGAGACTTTCTGATTCTTACAGATTAGCATCCAAATCTATGTCTGGTGCTCAGAGTAGTAATGCCAAATATTATAACCGAAAGCTTCGTGGTGCAACTATACATGTAGGTGACAGAGTCTTAGTAAAGACATTAGCTTTCGAAGGCAGACATAAATTGGCAGATAAATATGATTCTGAAGTATACACTGTTAAATCCCAACCCAATTCTGACATTCCTGTTTTTAATTTAGAAGATGACAATGGAAAGCAAAGAACTTTACATAGGAACCACTTGTTGCCTATTGGTTCTTTACCCTTTGACTTTCCAGATGATGACACAGCCCTTAAATCTCCTCTAGAACAGAGAGATGCTGATGCCCCAATTGTAGATCCTCTTATACCACCTGTACGGCCACCAGAGCCTAAGGTGCGGAAACGTCGTAGTCCAGGTACTGGTAGTGATACTTCACGTGATGAAGTTCGTGATAACCATATTAATGGTTCAGACCATATAGATGGTTCAGATGAAGAGTCGGTGATTTGTTTTGTTCCACAGGGCGTTGCAGGTATAAAATCTGCTCCTAATGCAGTGGACAGTTCAGCTCCATCTCGTCGGGTGTGCCAAGACAACCACAGGGACATAACTTTCAACCCGGGAAGAAGATAGGAAATCTCTGTCAGAGGGGCGCTCGATTACCACACATATCAGCGTCGCTGTTGACCACATCTAGATCACAAAAGTACTGAGCACCAAATCGAATTAGCGAGCGTCCATGCAATAACATAGGGAAATGATTTGTGGAGTAAACAGAACACGGTCTTGAGGATTATCAAGACCAGATGTATCGCCTAGAAAGCTACTGAAACCAGGAGAGTTAATAGGACCCATGGGGAGATGACGATAACTCAATTACCCTAAGTACGATGAACCGACGCGCCGTGAAAATACACATGGCCGTCATTAGCAGACACTGGGTATTTTAGGAAGAAGCAAGCGAACATGAAGAAGACAGTTCTAACCAGCTACCCGATAGTAACAACAAATTCTCGGACGCCAGAGAAAAGCAGCTAGAAGGATGGATGAAGATACAAGGTAAACATGATGATCTTGTGATCCTAACAACATCTCACTGATGCGCCGGCGGAAGAAGAATATGAGACGACAGGAAGATAAACTCAACCGGAACTCAACCGAGTAGAAGACAAGCAGATACATCCAACCTATGAAGACGGAAGAAGATCCCAACCCAAGCAGACGACAGGAAGAGAAACCCAGATACCGATGATTGAACATTATTGACTTTGTTATATATAAATAATCAAACCGTTCTGATAGCCTTAAGAGTTATATGTACCCGTATTGGCACATATCTCTTAACTGGTGCCTTCGAGCCAGGATCTGAACGCTAATCACAGACACAACGTGAAGCCAGAAGAGGAACAGTGTGCACAGAAACAGTGTGGGAAAATTCGCAAAACGTGAGTCTAATTGTTTATTATCATAATGGCTACCCAACAACAACAATCAGCTGGTGTTCTCGCCCCATTAACAGAATCTATCAATTCTCAAATTGCTGCGATGGCCATGACTACGGTGACACAGGTAGTGACGTCATTTGACGGGGACCCCACGAAATACCACGGGTGGGTCAAGTCGATAGAAAAATGCGCGATCCTAACCGGCGCTAACGAAGCAAAGAAGCCCTATATGGCATTTCAGAGCGCGACGGGCCCCGTATCAGATTTTTTACAAAGATATTTGGCCACGAATCCTAACGCCACGTGGCAAGACACAAAAACTGAATTATCTAGTCGATTTGCCGAGATAAATGACATTCAATTCGCCTTTTCGATGCTAAGAAAAATCAAGCAAAAACAAAACGAAAATTTACATGTGCTTGCCGAAAGGATTTTGGAGATCGCGATTGTGGCATACCGAGAGCAGCCCGGCGGGATCAACGCGGTTGAAGGCCAACTCGTAGGGTTTTATATTGACGCTTTAAGAAGCGACAGTTTGAAAATGAAGTTGATTAGGGATGCGCCGAAGACACTAAAATTGGCAGCCGACATCGCCATGCGGGAAATGGGGATCCGACGGGTATTCAACCTACGAACGGGCCGCGAAAATTACAACGAAAACGAACCGGAAGCAATGGAAATCGATAGTTTCAGAAACAAACGCGCGAGAACAACCTGCGATATTTGCGCAAGCGATAACCACACGACCCGTGAACACCGATCACGCCCGAGACAGGTGCATGTCGAAGCGGTGGTTAAACCACGAACAGTCGAATGTTGGACGTGTCAAGGTGACCATTTCGCTCGCGACTGCCCCTTTAAGACCGAAAACCGAAGGCACGTATCTTGCTGGGGTTGCAATGGTAATCACTTGGCTAGAAATTGCCCCTCTAAATCCGGAGATTCGAAGCAGAGGCAATGGAACACGCCAGTAACGCCACCTAGGGGAATCCGCCGAGATCAGCCGAACCGATCACGTGACCTATCCCATGATACACCGCGTCACAGCCGGAGATATCCGACATTAAACGAACCACCGCGACTAATGACCCCGCCCACATACGCAAAAAAATAAGGAATCCTCTCATTGAGGCCACATGTGAGAGGAAATTTAGTATCAACATTGTGGGGAATCCCAGCTCGTGTTTAGTCAGAATAGGGAAAAATAAATATCGCTCATTAGTAGATAGTGGAGCGGAAGTATCATTGATTCACAAACGCGTCTATGACGCATTACAGTTCCGACCAAAACTAACTAGGGAACACATCAACCTTAGCTCCGTGAATGGAAAGTCACTGGGCGTACTTGGTAGCGTGGAACTGACCTTCAGAATGGCGAAACTAAAATTAACCCATAAATTTTATGTGGCGAATGATATGACCCGGAATATGATTTTGGGGAGGGATTGGTTGACCTCTCGGGGGGTCAGACTATATTATGATCTGGGATGCCTCAAGGTCAATGACGTGTACGTCCCATTGGAATCGGACGCGCACATAGCTTCCCTGCTGAGATTGACCAGCAAGGTTAGCTTAAAGCCTCAAACATCAACTTTATGTATGGGAAAATCAAAAAACTTAGCTTCTCTTCGCAAGTCGACATTAGTAGAGGTGGCCCAAATCGAGACAGGCTACCTAGCGTCAGAACCCGGTCTGGAAATCGGCAGCTCCATTTCTGGGGTGGGCAAGAGGAACAAGGTCCCGGTATTACTCGTCAATAACACCAACAAAACGTTTCGCCTACGACGGGGCAGTGTAATCGGCAAGACGGTAGTGTGTGACCCTGGAACCAGCCGCGAAATTAACTCTTTGTCACAAAGTTCCCAGTTCCCGACGACCTGTAATTACCGCGACGATGGCTACGCCCTTAGACGCGCCGGCCATAACGGGGGAGACAACTCTAGGTCAGCGCGCGCTACCGGCGAGAAAAGATTAAATTTGGCCGAAGTTTCGTGCCCAGAGCGATACCGAGAAACACTGATAAAATTGTTGAAGTCCAACTCGGACATCTTTGCCGACAAAGATACCGAGCTGACACAGACGAGCACAGTCAAAATGCATATCGACACGGGAAACCACCCTCCGATAAAACTTCGCCCGTATCGCACCCCTTTGAATAAACGACCGGTGGTTGACGTTGCCATAAATGATATGCTAGAAGCAGACATTATCAGGCCGAGTTCGAGTCCTTACTCAAGTCCGATTGTTATGGTTGATAAGCGCGATGGCACCAAACGATTTTGCGTCGACTTCAGGCAATTAAATGCCGTAACCAAACCTATGTCATACCCACTTCCGGTTATCGACGATATTTTGGCACTTCTTGGAAAATCTAAATTCTTCACCGCTATCGATCTCAAAAGCGGTTATTGGCAGTGCCAGGTCGCAGAGGAGGACAAGCAAAAGACGGCATTCGCTTGCCACCGAGGTCTTTTTGAATTCAACTCCATGCCTTTTGGGCTCCGGAACGCTGGAGGGGTTTTCTCCCAGCTGATGGCCCAGGTGTTATGTGGGATGGGTGATTACGCCATTGCCTACTTAGACGACGTCCTCATCTACAGCGAGTCCCTAGAATTACACTTGGAACATATCCAGAAAGTCTTTGACAAGTTGCGCCAACATACACTGAAATTAAAATTAAAAAAGTGCCAATTCCTAAAGCAAGAAACACGGTATTTGGGTTTTATAATTGATACCGACGGCGTCCGACCTGACCCCGACAAGGTCAAGGCCATCCGGTCGCTTGTGCCCCCAACATCAGTAAAAGAAGTACGTTCCTTCATTGGCATGAGCAACTACTACCGCAGATTTGTCCCCTCATTTTCGCAAATCGCTGAACCTTTGGTACAGCTTACAAAAAAATATGCCAAATTCAAATGGGACCAAGCTTGCCAAATTTCGTTTGACAAACTAAAAGAAAATCTCACGGCAGTGCCTCTCCTGGCCTACCCAAATACGGCCACGCCCTATACATTGTATACTGATGCAAGCGACCTTTGCATCGGTGCCTGTCTGACCCAGTTGGGCTCAGATGGCGTTGAAGAACCAATTTATTATCTCTCACACAAACTTGGTGATACTCAAACCCGATGGCCAACTGTGGAGAAAGAGGCATATGCAATTCACTTCGCATTACAAAGGTTGGACCATTACCTTCATAACGCCACTTTCACGATAAAAACAGATCATAAACCATTGAAGTATCTCTTGGAATCCCCCATGCAGAACAAGAAAATTCAACAGTGGGCTTTGGGCATAACTGGATATAACTGTAACATTGAGTACATAGCTGGCCCAGATAATCACTGCGCAGACCTGCTCAGTCGAACGCCACCTAATGCTTATACGGAACAAGAGAAGGCAGAAGTAGAGGTAGATATCAACGACAATAACTTTACTGTCGCCGAGACCCAAGCGGAAATCGCCGCCTTGAATTCGTCTCGATTTAAACCCAAAGACTTCGCAAGCTGCGAGGTAACCCCAAAGGAACTGCCGAATAAAACTCAAATTGGTCAGGCTTACCAACCTACTAATCTACTGTTCAACAAGCCAGGCTTCAACATGCTTGAGGAACAAAAGAAAGACCCGGAAATTGCGTCAGTTCTGGAGGCCCTCGACAAAGGCGAGGACACCCGGAATGACAAACACTTGATGATTGACGGGGTACTCTATTACCTCTCGAGTGCTGACGCAGAACCGACCCCACGCCTTTGGGTGCCCGCACATCTTCAAACCAACATAATCCAACAATACCACGATGATAACGGCCACGTGGGAGTAGACAAAACGCATGATGCGATTAGGTCGAAATATTTTTGGCCCAGACTGTACAAGGAACTAAACTGTTACATTGGAAAGTGCGTGACCTGCCAAGTCAGGTCTCTGCAAAAACAATCCCCTAAAATGCAAATAACGGACACGCCCCCCTACCCTTTTGCCAAAATTGGGTTGGACCTATCAGGGCCCTACCCCACGTCGCTATCGGGTAACCGCTACATTATCAGCTTCATAGACTTATATAGCGGGTGGGCAGAAGCGTTTCCGGTCAAGGACAAGTCGGCCGATAACGTTGTTCATCTCTTGATCGACGAGATATTCCCGCGACATGGATGCCCTCTAGAAATAATAACTGATAACGGCAGTGAGAACATTAATTACAAGGTCAGGGACACTCTGAAGGCTTTGAACATTCACCACGTGACTACGTCTTATTATCACCCCCAGAGCAACAGTAGAGTGGAGAGATTTCACAGGACTTTTAAAGACATTGTCTCAAAGAAAGTGGCAGACCAAATAAACACGTGGGACGTCCATTTAAATCAAGCACTAGCTGCGATTCGATTTAACAAAAATGAAACTTCAAAATTCTCCCCCTTTTTCTTGTTGTACAATCGAGACGTCGTGTTCCCAATAGACAATCTCCTAAAACCCAGGCGTAAATACGCGGGAGAAGATTACCATCAGATAGCGCTGCAACAACAGCACAAATCCTTTATGATGGTACACAAACACGTGAAACAGGCGAAACGCCAACAAGCAGCGAAATTTAACAAAAAGGCCACAGACACCAAATTCGAGATTGGCGAGGCCGTCTATGTGAAGAATCATTTACGAAAAAGCAAACTTGAAAGCAAATGGAAACCCTACTTCCGCATAACCAAGCAAATAACGCCCGTTACTTTCGAGTTAAGGAATCAATTAACTGGGAAAGTCACACAATCCCATGCTGAACATATGCGCAAAGCCAACCTGGAATGGGAAATCCCCAAAACTGACAACAACAAGCGTGCTCAAACGTATGTTGTTCCCCCCGAAGACGAAGATAGCGACGTTCCTGCCCCTAACCCTGTGGGTGGGTCTTCTGGCGATGAAACAGAACCATTACCAGATGATGTAATCGCTCGATATCGGAGACAATGTTCGGACTCCGATGACGAAGATGTCCCTTTAAGCGAGCTTAAGATGCGCTTACAGCGTAGGAAAACGCGACTCGCGCGCTCAGAGCCGCTACAAAACCCTGACTCGTCCATGGACGAGAGACCAGAGCCGAGTGCCAAGGCACGACGCGCTCCAGCGCCTCGTCGAAACGGGCGCAAAGTAACAAAGATGTTTACAAGTGATGACAGCTCAGAGGATGAGTTAATGGAAGTGGCCGCCATTGAACAAAACCCTCGTGAATCTAGGCCCGTACCGGCCCCTCGCAAGTGTAAGCAGCTCATGAATGGAGCGAGCATCAACTTAATAGGCAAACCGTCGCTTCAAGCCCTGCTATCAGCGATAATAATAGAGTGCTCGAAACAGTGACCTGGGGTCCATTACAGAAGAAATGCGACCCTACCCTTAACTGGCTTATTGGCAAACCTAACCTGGCTTCGTAAATGTTGAAAATAGTTAGCCCGACGCCCCAGACCGAATCGCGAATAAATAGTCATGTTCGGATCAATGACAGGTCGCGCGCCCCATGAAACCCGGCACGTACGCATGGCGATTTAATAAATAAAGCTTTGAACTTTACAATCACGCGCCGAGAGATAACGAGCACCACGGCGACGTGCACACCGCCACCCTTAGGGTTACTACGTTAAGCGAATCCCGCACAAATCAAGCGCGATCGAAAATATGCTCACGACTGACTTAGTGAACGAAAAAGTATTACCCCAATGAATGGTAGAGATGGCCAGGGTGGTATTTTGCCCTAGTAACGTAGTTACAGTAGTAATTTTCATTATCTTGACCCACCGATTCTGGTGGAAATTTGTTAAACATCAGTTGCCAAGGTTAGCCATTATGTATAGTAAGCAGTTAGACCAGCGACCTGAGGATATCCTGAATGCCGTGTTCAAAGAACCCATCGACGAAGCAATGGAGACGGATGCACCAAAGCCGTCTGCGCTATTCCGGGACAACACTCAGGAACGCCTACATGTATATCCAATTATAGCCGTCAGAGGCTGACCACATCTGTGGCGGATTTGGATTAGTATTAATTATGTATCGTATATTAATGTATTCCGAATTTCCTCCGTAATTATTGTTGCGCGGATATCAGAATCATTTGCATGTATATAGACATTTATGCATTTCATATATTTCAAATATTAATTGTTGCATAACGATGTCCAGGGTATTATAGTTGTATAATCATCAGAATGATTATAGCAAGCGTTGAATAGGGACTATAAATCCCGACATTCAGTCATACGTTTTGATAATTGAAATCAATCACCCCGACTTATCTTGTGTTTAAACTGTTCGTCAACAAATCCATCTATATAATTAGTTGTAAATTCCATTTTCGTATTGGGCCGATCTGACGACCCTCAAGCGATACCGATAAATTGGAAAATTAACCATTGTGTATTCTGACTGTGTCATTTGTTCTCAAACCTCACACAAATATCCGTTTGAGTATTACAGGCTGACCATGGCGGTGGAACAAGGGTCGACCAGTTGTCAGAACCTACCCCATACTCGGACATTGAGGACGAAAATACCTCGACGTCCGATGATGACGAAAATGACGACGCCATGAAATTTCAATCATAGTTTTACACCCAAAGAGTCACAGCCAGTAGGTCGGAGTTGTCTGAGAGACGCCCAGACGACCCGATCTACACGGAGACGATCGACATCGAACCAGCTATCCATCGCCGATGCCGCTGTTGCGAAACACTTCGACGAATCATCGACCTGCTGCGCAGCGACGAATTGGACTTGCGATTTCAAGATCAACTTTAAATCGAAAAAGTGAAGGAGTAATGTGCCAAGACAACCACAGGGACATAACTTTCAACCCGGGAAGAAGATAGGAAATCTCTGTCAGAGGGGCGCTCGATTACCACACATATCAGCGTCGCTGTTGACCACATCTAGATCACAAAAGTACTGAGCACCAAATCGAATTAGCGAGCGTCCATGCAATAACATAGGGAAATGATTTGTGGAGTAAACAGAACACGGTCTTGAGGATTATCAAGACCAGATGTATCGCCTAGAAAGCTACTGAAACCAGGAGAGTTAATAGGACCCATGGGGAGATGACGATAACTCAATTACCCTAAGTACGATGAACCGACGCGCCGTGAAAATACACATGGCCGTCATTAGCAGACACTGGGTATTTTAGGAAGAAGCAAGCGAACATGAAGAAGACAGTTCTAACCAGCTACCCGATAGTAACAACAAATTCTCGGACGCCAGAGAAAAGCAGCTAGAAGGATGGATGAAGATACAAGGTAAACATGATGATCTTGTGATCCTAACAACATCTCACTGATGCGCCGGCGGAAGAAGAATATGAGACGACAGGAAGATAAACTCAACCGGAACTCAACCGAGTAGAAGACAAGCAGATACATCCAACCTATGAAGACGGAAGAAGATCCCAACCCAAGCAGACGACAGGAAGAGAAACCCAGATACCGATGATTGAACATTATTGACTTTGTTATATATAAATAATCAAACCGTTCTGATAGCCTTAAGAGTTATATGTACCCGTATTGGCACACGGGGTGACGACTTTCCTGCGAGATTGGAAGCTGGTGGTATTTCTTCTTCCTGTGGTGACGACCGCACTCAAATAGATGAGTTCAGGGAAGATAGAAATGATGTCGTTGATGACAGTACGTAGTGTTAATAATATTTCAGCTACACAGGATTCGACAGGTCAACTTGAACTTCGTTCCACAGGTGATAGCAATGATGAGGCTGATGAGAATAATGATGAAGTTGTTGATATTGTCCGTGTACCTTTAGCATCTATTGCAGAAGATACTGTTGTTGTTGATGGTAATGTTGATGGTGCGAAAGCGAATGTTTCAGGTGATGATGGTGCCTCGAGTAGTAGTCAGAGTGGAGATAGAGAAAGAATTTCTCTTTCAGATTCCAGACCGAAGCCAGTACCTAGGACATCTAGTAGAACAAAGAAGCCTCCATCATGGATGGGTGACTATGTATCTAATACCATCCAGCCCATTTCAGATGGAAAAGATGAGTATAAGAATCAGCTTATGCGTAAGCTGATGCAAGATCAGATTTGCACCAAGGTTTCACCAGATGTTTTCCAATCTATTCTGAAAACTATCTGGGATGAATAAGATTTTCATTTTCAGTTCAGTTCACTTATATTCAGTGATTCCATATTACTGATGTCAGTTTCAATGATGTGTGTATACATTGGACATATGCATTGTCCTGTTGTGTTAGTTGTTTTTAAAATTGATTCGTTTATACATTATGTATTGATATTATGTATTGTTAGGTCTTACTTATCATCTTCGTACGATCAGAGATATTTCCACTGACGATCCAGTGTAGAGCTACGACTCATGTGAGGTACCAGTTTTCAAGGAATTCTATGAGGTGAGGTGATAAAGTGTTCCTTTCTATATATGATTATGATTTTAACATATTTGTGTTGATTGTTGTGTATTCATGATTGAAGTTCTCAGATAGAACAGCCAGTGTGAATCATTGATGATTCCATTTCAGCGGTATTGTGTGATATATTCACATTGTTTACTGTCTACGCCAGATAGTGAAGAGTCAGTTCAGTTGATTAAGTTGCAGTTATATAATGCTGATATTTGATTTCAGTTTTGAAGATAGGTCGGTGTCAAGATTATCTCTGTGTATGAGAATGTTATAGATGATAATTTTCCATTATCAGTTGCAGAGTTTGAAAGTCATGTCTATTTGCGACATTTCCTTTCAGTATTGGTTTAAATGACTAGGAAGTCATTTTGTCAACAGAGGGGAGAGTGTGACAGTGCTACTTTATATACCAAAACAGTATATGCCTTTATTAGATGCTACACATGTATACTAACTAAGTTATTATACCTAACTCACTAATATACATTTTATAGCTGCATTATCATTTCATTCCGCGTACTTGGTCCATTTCATTCCATTTCGCGCTATTCCGTTCTTTACACTTCCCGTCCCCAGCCGCATTACCTGTTCTGCATTTCGCTATTTCATATTCTTAACTTAGCCCAATCTCTTACCCGCTTAAGTCTACTCTGTCTATGTTAGCGCCCAATATTAGATCTAACTGTCTGATACTAATTTGTCTTAGCCAATCACAGGTAAGCTTATTTGCCGCCTTTTGTCATTTCATAATTAGCGTTCGCGCAGTTAACATCGCTCCTGTTATTGCGTCAGTGAGAGCGTAAATTCTTCAAATGCCTTGAAGAATGTAGAAGTATAAAGTTATAAAGAATAAGAGTAATACTACGTTATGACATCGTGGCCTATGTTCCTACGATATGGTATGTGATATTCTGTTACGTTTTTACCCATTATTATATATGTATTTTAATACTATTGTCTTCGTTTTGTATGTTTAGAGTTACGTCACATTTGCAATATATATTTGCCCAATAGTTTAGTGATGTTGGAAATCGCACACTGCGTTCATAATCACCCTTTTATACTAGCATGTAGGTTTTATTTCTAACTGTTCGTCACAGTTAGGATTGTGTCAAAATAGTTGTTTATATCGACAATAGGGAAGTTGGTTTTTGACACAATCACATTTCACATATTTATTTATATCCATTCTGGATATATATTTTGGTAGCAACTACAACCTATGTATTTGTTCACCAGGGTCCTGTAACTCCTGTTGGTTTTACGTTGGTCATCTGGATTGATGCTTGATGTCTGATGTGATGTTGCTGTCAAGCTAGCCTATATATGTGTTGTGATGTCGTCTTCATGTTGTGATGCTTGTTGGATGTGTTCCGTTTGATGAATAAATATATAGAAGACTTTTAAGGTAGGCTTAGTGTTTCCATAGACCCTGCCAGATGATTAGACTCAGAGCTTCATAAATGTTTGTGATATAGCGACTGATGGTTCACTTAAGACCCACCCCTGTGCTCTACCACATAAGTTCGTTAATTGTTCCGGAATGTTCACAAGGATGGGCGAAGGCTCAGTGTTCTTGTCCTGGTTTGGAAATAAAGTCATCCATCGTTAATTGTTTTTTTCGCGGTTTGGTTTAAACTGTACTCGTTTTCTAATGTACAGTTTTTTTTGGTTATCCCCTTCAGAATCTGCCTTACTGTGTTTTTTTCTGTCAGAAGTTTTCAAATCGTTGCAATAAATGGGTCCCACTAAACAACGAACACAAACGAACACAAACGAACATAAACGAACACAGGTCCAAAAAGCGGAATAGAAGGGTGAAATTTGGTTTGTGGGTGCGTGTGGGTCCACTCTATGTGTATGTGGTGCTATTTCCAACTTTGATCACTTATTTTTTGAGTTATTAGTATTATTTGAATACAAAACTACTAAACAACGAACACAAACGAACATAAGATTAGCCATACTGCAAAGGTGTTAATTAACTACGGCTTACTCTGTCTCCTTGTTAATTGCACATCTGTGAGTTGTTTTTACTGCAAGGTGATTGTCAGTTTTGTCACTGATGGCCATACAAACACGGGAAACATCAGAGGTCGGCGGTATGTATGAATTCATGTATGAATGTGATCCGAAGTACGAACTATTGTTTCGCACATAGCCACACATACATATGGTTCTTTCTAAGTTTAATTTCGTCGTTCGATTTTCCACTTCTCCTTGATAGAGGATATTATGTTCGTTATTTTTATCAGTCGAAAAAGTTGCACATCAAATTTGGTCAACTTCCATCTTAAGATTACTACAGGTAAGGTCAGTCCCGTCGTAGTTTAGACATCGAATTGCAGCGACATGAAGTTGAACAAAATTTATGTAGTTTGATCGGTTGTTGTGTTTTATAATGGACATGACAGTTCGCCAGACTTGTGTCTGTTTTTCCTATTTCAATGCGGAAGCGCTGTTATTTTAAACATTTTTAAACATTTGACAAACATTTTACAGTAAGACAGAATAATATAAATAATGGATTGATTGGAAAGGGGATTAAACAACAAGCACAAGGGCTTTTATTAAGTTTGCTCCCCTTTTGTTTCGCGCCCGCTCTTCGTTAAGTGTATGTAACTTGATTGACCTGGGAATGCGTTAGAACTATGAGAATCACACACATCGTCAAGGACAGACAACGGATCTACTTACACATTAACCTAACTATTTAATTAGACGGTTATGATATCGTTGACATGTTTTAGTCGATAATTATACACTCCCCATTTGAGCCAAATAGACCAACTGAACGAAAATGGCACCATCCTCTGCCATCCTTGATATTTCTGTGGCATACTAGTACGTATGTCACATTATTGCCTCGTTAACATTCTGATATGTAAATATAAGAAATCAATTATTGTTTCGTTCATTTCCATGGTGTGTGAATGCTTGTGAACCTGGAAAATGTGAGAAGTGATTCTGCGCGTCACGCCATTTTCAGGCCTATATATGCATTCTTACCCATTAAATTGAAAAAGACAACCATTCGTTTCCCAAAATGGCAAAGATTAGTGACCACTCGCTCATATACTCTAACAGAATCCCCTCGCAAACCGCGAGAGAAAATAAAACATATTTCTTGATTAACTGCTGTCGAATTTAAAGGGGTACTGTACCCAAGATGTTGTTGTTGGTTTCTATAATCCCCGAGTCGGAGAATAATGTTACAACTTTTCAATTTTTTGAAAGTTTGTTGAGTACGAAGTATTGTTACGGATGGCAAATTTACCGGAATGCAAAAATACAAATTGTCGTTGTCGAGTAATTTTTGTAAAGTTTTCAACCAAATGAATCAAATAAACATTATATTATATGGTTAGTAGTCCCATATACTCATTTAAGTTAGTGTACCGTCACTAGTCAATGAATGGCTTGGGTTTTCTCCCCGTATAAGCATAATGTTTCAAACGATCGTGTGTGCAATTATTTTCCTAATCCGGTATCCCTCAATTATAATTTGATTACGTTTTGTACACGGAAATTAGAATTTTAAGAGACGCCATTTTATGGCTGGAGCCATAAAATCAATTTATATTAAATTATTAACTTTTAAATTATTAAATTTTAAGATAGCCTATTAACCTGAGCGTTTACAGAATACATCTTCGACTCAAATTACTTATATTTCTATATAGTATCGATAATAGATCGTTGTTATCACCGGGAATTTATTGAAAATGGCGTACAGTACCCCTTTAACCACATAGGCCTACATAAATTGGAGGAAAAATTCAGGCTAGAGAGTTCTATCTCCATGTGCACTCTGATCAGGAAGCGAGACGATGGTTTCGTATGCAAAAGGGTTCTATCTCTAAACACATTTTTGTCTATTATTATAAAACTGGCGAGTTTCTAGAACTGAGACTTCGGATATAATAATATTTTAGTTAGCTTTAACATTTTAAAACATGACGACACACACTGATAACGATTTATGTCTCGAAATTTCAACATAGATTTCCCAACAAAATGATAAATGTTGGATAGAACCATCTGATTCTCACACAACGATATATAAGCTCGATAAAAAGAGCAACTCAAAATGTTTTGTTAGATATGCATTAAAACGCCGACCTCTGATGTTTCCAGTGTTTTATTGCCATCAGTGACAAAACTGACAATCACCTTGCAGTAAAAACAACTCACAGATGTGCAAAGAGTAAGCCGTAGTTAATTAACACCTTTGCAATACGGATAATCTTATGTTCGTTTGTGTTCGTTGTTTAGTAGCTTTGTATTCAAATAATGCTAATAACTCAAAAAATAAGTGATCAAAGTTGGAAATAACACCACATACACATAGAGTGGACCCACACGCACTCACAAACCAAATTTCACCCTTCTATTCCGCTTTTTGGACCTGTGTTCGTTTATGTTCGTTTGTGTTCGTTGTTTAGTAGGACCGCAATAAATCGATTCTGATAACTAAAGCGTATTTTGAAGAAATGTTGTTGTTGTTGTATCTTGGTGGTATGGGGACCGTCTGATCGGATTGAGTACCTTCAAATTATCATGGAGAGAAACCAAGCTATTAGTTACAGAAGCCGGTGGGGAATCACGTGGTTTCGAGGTTGGTGAGACACAAAACATAGCATTTTGACTGTTACGAACATTTATTAATTTTTTATTTTTGAAACAAGTTGATACCTTATTTGTTCGGAAATATTTGGTGGTTTTCTATAACAATCTGACCAAAGTTGCCAGTTGGAGGTTCGTGGAATACACCAGTCCATAGATCTTGGAAAATCCTTCGACTGATAACTTTGGTCAGAATGTTAATTAGATCAGCAAACAAATGTGAATTTGGACATAAATGAGGTATCAGCTTGTTTGAAAGATAGTACAACATCTGCCCGTAGCTGTCAAAATAATATGTAATATGTCATATCTTAGTTTATTACTTTTTTTTCTCGCTTCTGGTCACATTTTAGATCCCCTGAGGCAATTTTGAATGCGTGATATTCATCAACTCTAAACCACGTGATTCCCCACCGTGAGTTATAGAAGCCAGAAAACAGTTGAAGAAAATTACAGTGTTTCATCGTAGAAGAGGCAACAAAAACAACCAGCTGCTGAAACCGCACATAAAGCTGGCAATATAGTAAACTATTGGCTTACCAATGGTAAATTATATGCCAAAAAGGTGAATGGAGAAATTATCAAGTTCAGAGCGGCATGAGAACTCGACAATATTGCTAATGATCTGAGAAAATCCTCATTGGTACCAATGACTAGGTATATATCACGAGGATTCTCAGACTATTATATATGTTCCTTGATAATATTACTGATGTAGTAAGTGTTTCAGATCATTTTTTTCTGCCAAACATTTTTTACTTGTCATTAAAACTATGAAGTATGACAAATAATGCCGTCTGACAGCATTCCATCTTTATATATCGAAATGTTTATGTACACTATTTTTATACTTTGTTTTCGATGTTTTTGAGAGACACCAGTAAATGTTTGGTTGATTTTTCAACACATAAAATGATTTTCTCTAGTATAGATGTTTAAAATGTTAGTAATATTTTGTTAATAAAATAAAATCAAGAATTACCCTAAATCAAGTTTCACTCTATTGTTTTTTTTTTTGTTATTTAAAAAAAAAAATAAAGGTCCTGATTAGTGGGAAAACAATACTATTTTTCCGGAAAAAAGGACTTTACTTATGTATGCACGTAGGTCCACCCTACGTGACATTTGGCTTTCTTCATTTCTTCCAGAAAATCAGCAAGATACTGTGTTATTTTGTTTTGTTACGGCTAAAACAGGTCTGGATCCTGAACTACAGCAGCTGCACATCTCTGTGATATGCATGTACATGATGTTTCAATAGATTTAGATTATATTTGGTGGCCTTAAATAAAAATTTCTTAAATAGATAGCCAATGTAGTGCATTATGTTAATAATCTTAACTTAAGGAGGAGGTCTTGTGATTGATCGCAGAAGGGGTTTTCATCCAGATAAAAGTTTATAGATGAAACACTTTACAATGAATTTACACTGCCTACAGACCAGTCAATCATGATGAAACACTTTACAATGAATTTACACTGCATACAGACCAGTCAATCGTGATGAAACACTTTACAATGAATTTACACTGCATACAGACCAGTCAATCGTGATGAAACACTTTACCATGAATTTACACTGCATACAGACCAGTCAATCGTTGCTGTCATTTTCAGGTAATGTCATATGATCTATTTAAACCGTTTGACCCGCCGTCGAAAAAAAAACATTAAACAAATTAAAACTCCAGCATTCTTGTAAACAATAACTTTTGCTCTGGTTGTTTGCATGGGACCCCCCTTGGAATAGTCTCCTGGCCGTTCACAAATAAACGGATTCAGATTCATAAATCCGTCATGATATGCATATACACACCTATATAGTATTATAGAATGGATATATTATACTCGGTAAAAACTGTAAAACAGAAAGCCACTTATTCCAGTCATAATCCAAGTATACACAAACAATGTCATTACTTTTTTCAAAGACAGCTAAATCCAGCAGTAACGAAATTACTTTGTTGAAGTTCAACGAAGAATTATTTGGAGACAAGAGTGTTAATAGAAAATATTAGATCGATGGAGCATTTATCTGGGTGATTGGCGATAGTAGTTCACGCATGATAAGCGTTGAATGATATTGACTGGATTCAGCACGAGTTTCTCGATTGCTCTAAAGTGTGCTCGAACGCAAACCAGATTTTAGCACTCATTCTACGTTCAGTTTCTAATGTGCATGGTGGCCCACCCAAATTTCTTACATAGATAATTATTCGATTATATTGGCTTTTGAAAAAGTTGATCATCGATACATATGAGAATACAGACTGCAAATGTTCGTTTCATTGTATGATGCATGTTTATAGTATGACAGGCCTTTTGTGATTATATACTGATAATATATATATGATGTGCACATGTGCACATTTGATGTGAAGCAAATCGTTAACCTGAATTTCTTGATTAAAACGTTTATATAATTCTTAGTTGTTATTCTATAAATCATTTATCAAGTTAAGGGGAGATCAAGTGAACAATTTTGAATGGGGATTTCTATGCAAATCTGCGGAGCAAAAGTTAGAGTTGCACGTACTTCTGAGTGTGACTTGATGTGGTATTGGAAACAACAGGTATTATTTATCTGGCGGGTTGGTAAATTATAAAATTTTGCAATAAATATATTTTTGAGAATTTTTTTCTGGAATTACATCACTTGACCTACATTTGAAAAATCAATATAAAATTCAAAATTAAATACACCAATATTATAATGGAACAAGTTCCAAGCGGACCCATAGATAAATATTTGTTGTTTCCAATGCCACGTCAAGTCACACTCAGAGGTAATGTGCAACTCAGTAACTTTTGCTCGCAGATTTGCATGGAAATTCAAAATTGGTCACTTGACCTCCCTCTTAAAACATAAATGTATGTCTGTCATAACCAGCCGAAAGTGGGACCACAAGCTAATCGTGACGTCACCGGTCGAGTATTGGGAAATCTATGAGACTCAGACAGCCATTATTTGTGATAATCTCACAACTATCAGGTGGTTATAGTGAACGTATACATCGGAATGCATCTAGTTATTGATTTTTTTTCATTACTCCAAATTGTTAATGGAGTTGAGCGTCCGTATTCAGTAACGCATAACCTCTACTTTCTCTATTGATATAGACCATCTGGCATATTGAAATAGGCAGTATTTCTATTCACACACAGTATAAGTGCAATATAAAGACACCAAGGAACCCAGATCGCCCATAGATAAGTGAGAGGCTCCCTATATATATAAGAGAATGCACTGGCACAGGATCATTAATGTTGCACTAGTGCTGCTCCCGTCATGAAAGGGTTAAAGGAAAATCTATGATTTCGTAGATAAAAAAAAAACAAATATATTTAATATTAATAGCCATATTTTATTTGGCTTATACAGTAATGCCCTAAGTAATCGACTCCTTAAGCACAGCAGAATTATGAGTAACTTTTCAGGATTTAGTCAGAAATATGGCTTATTGCCATTCATCGGAAAGCTCTCCTGAAAAGTTACCCATAATTCTGCTGCGGTTAAGGAGTCGATTATATAGGGCATTTACTGTAAACATTTAGGTCAGTGAGGCTTTTACACAGCGGGGTCCCTCATTTAATAACACTTTGCTTGCATCATCTCTATAGGCTATCAACACTGTTAATCAAAGTAAATATGACGAGAGGCCGATAAAAATAAGTTTGAAAAGGGTTAATTAAACGATACCAAAAACCATACAGATAAAGAACGTGCTAAGAAAAACCTTGGTAAGAAATATGAGGCATATCAGAAGAAAACAGTTTGACTTAGATGGATCAGATAGCATTTGTGTGCAGGGTTAATTATTTTCTAAACCGATCAACCGATCGATACCAAAAAATATACAGGTGAGGGGTGTGTCATTATAAACCTACATATCAAATATGAAAACAATCGGACAAAAAATAATTTGGTTACAGCATCGGATAGCTCATGCCTATGTGCGGATGCAAAGTGTTAATAATTTCTAAACCGATCAACCGATCGATACCAAAAACTATACAGGTGAGGAGTGTGTCATCATAAACATGGGAGTAAAAAATAACTCTAATTCCCATAATACAGATTTACTGCTCTCAGAGCTAAACTGATACCACTGGTAATTAATTGTAGACTGCTATGGTTATCTGTTCAATTCTTAGTTGAAAAAGGGCCATAACTCTGGTATAAAATGTTGGATATAACCCATATTCAAACTCGATCTGTATTTTGAGTTGAGAAACTCGCATACCAAATTTGGTTCCGATCAGATAAAAAAAAATTTGAGTTATGGCAGCATGCATGAATTCTAAGTCGAAAAAGGGCCATAACTCCATTGAAAAATTTCGGATCAAACCCATATTCGAACTGGATCTGTATTTTGGTCCGAGAAACTTGCATACCAAATTTGATTCTGATCAGATAATTTTTTTTTGAGTTATGGTAGCATGCATGAAATCTAAGTCGAAAAAGGTCCATAACTCCGTGAAAAAAACTCGGATCAAACCCAAATTCGAACTCGATCTGTATTTTAGGCTGAGAAACCCATATACAAAATTTGGTTCCGATCAGATATAAAATGTTCGAGTTATCGCACCATGCGTAAAGTGTCTACAGACAGACAGACGGACGGACGGACGGACGGACTAACGACGAGTGGTCAATCCGGGCAACGACACTATGTTTACCATACTATGGTATGGGTAAACATAAAAATGAATTAATAACTATAAAGAGGTTCATCTATGATTTCGTAGACAAAATAAACAAATATATTTAATAATAGCTATGTTTTATTTGGCTTATAGCTCATGCAAATCGAATACACAATGTATAGATACTATCAGCTTAAAATCTTATCGACAACAACACATGTATAACAGATCTGTTTTATAAAATTATGCACCAATGAATCCAAAGCGCTATATGACTGTCATAACAGAATACTGCAAAATGTAACAACATGAGCCCAAAGCACTAATAACTGCCCTAACAGTGTACTATGAAAGCAACAAAATCAGCCCAAAGCATGTTATGATTGCCCCAACAACAGACTATCACTGCAAACTTTAACAAAATCAGCCCAAAGCATGTTTTGATTGCCCCAACAACAGACTATCACTGCAAACTTTAACAAAATCAGCCCAAAACACTATATGACTCTGGGGACCTCATTCTACTTACACCTCAGCAGATTGAGGTTCCCAGAGGGTGAATTTTGTGATGCTAGCCCGCTATGCGGGGTAGCATCACTAAATTCACCCTCTAGGGACCTCATTCTGCAAATGACAGACACACTATTTCAAGGCTTGCTAATAACATACAAGCCTGATTATAGTGTGCCTGTCATTTGCAGAATGAGGTTGCCAGAGGTTGAATTTACAGACGCCATCACGCATTATGCGGCATAGCAGGCTAGCATCACTAAATTCACCCTCAGTGGACCTCATCTTCTCTGGAAAGTTTCTTTATTATTATCAAATTGCTATAGTAACTTTACATAGATTCTATTTCTTTTTTAGTTTAGTTTCTCTATATCCCCAAATTGGCAGAAAGTCACATTGCATAATCGAGGTTCCCAATGGGTGTACATCACAATATTCACCATTTGGAAACTTCAATCTGAGTTTATGTCTCCCATAAGGCGGCGCACACGATGCGATATATATCATACGACAAATATCGGGCACCGGTTACGGGTCAGATCGCAGCGTGTGCGGTGGAAAATCGTACGACATTTTGTCGCACGATCGGCCCTGCAAGGAATCAAATAATATTGATTTTCTACGATCGAGTCGTACGATTTATTCGGAGTAGCCAATCAGATTCAACTATTAAGCTGATCACGCGGCGATCACATGTTTTCTTTCACAACAACATGGCGTCCATACAGTGACCTTCAAGTCAGAGTAGCGGGATATTTTGGACGGCGGAATACATTCATGCCTCTAGAATACAACTACAATTGAAACAGGTGCATGGACTGGACATCAGCAAATTGGTGTAAAAATAATATCTGATTGTGTGAATTTGTATACCACGTTAATAATACGGTAACCCATTGCCTTCACAGGAAAGTAAACAACCAGCCGATCGCATCGTGTGCGGTGGTCTACCGTATGAGATAAAAACAGAAGTCGCACGACTAAAATCGTACCGTGTGCGCACACAGATCTTACGTCGCAAGGGTCTGCGACAAATATCGTGCAACAAATATTGCATCGTGTGCGGCGGGCTATAGCAGATGAGGAATAAAGCAGACTGAGGTCCCTGGAGGGTGAATTTGGTGATGGTAAACCACTGTGCAGGATCACGTCACTAAATTCCCGTGAATGCAAATTATAACAAATGAAGTGTACAAATCCCTTAAAATGTCACATTTGATACGTGTTCTAATACATGGTGTATATTCGTATTTTGTGGATGAAATGCTGCTAAGAACGGCTTAGTTGGAACGACAAAACGGCTTCAGTCGGCCATTCTATTTTTTGTACGAGAAAAAGTATCGCTCTTTCTTGGAGCGAATTTCTGCAACAATTTCACCGAGTAGTGGACCCATTTGGAAACAATTACATTCCCTGTGTCTAATCCTACATTTTGATATACTATACGCCCCATTATATTGAATATATCAGCTGAAATCTATCCTGTAATTGTAAACATCGAGTCTATTTTTAGCTGTTGTTATCGGCAAGTTTGCGTGTTCGCCATTACAGTATTCGCACTAAAACAGCCATTTTGTAGTTAAAAACGAGTGCGCAGTATTCCACTGCGTTATTTGATACCTAAAACTTGTTGTTTGCTAGCGTATTCATCGAGAAATCTAAATTCTAAACATTAATATCGAACGCAGTTTTTCGTGGTACCTTCGCATGGGTGGGTTAATCGGTCTCTAGGTGTGCATAAATCGCAGCTTCGCTCGAATTAATAGATTTTTGTTGTGCAATAGATGATAAACTTTGCAACTTCCAGTGTCCGGTCAGTGGCGGGGTTAATATGTTTGGCTAGAGCGAATATCGGCCTTTCGTTAGACACCAAAAGGGGCCCGCTACGTGCTATATTCCTCGAGCTATCGGCCGTTCCACGCAATTTGAAATTCTGTTCTGCAGATTGTCGTTCTATTCCATATTCCATCCCATCCCGCAGATTGTCATGTCCCGTAAAAACTTCATATTTTTGTAGTCGATGTCTAGGCGCCAAAGCCTCTTATTAGACGGCCCATGTGTTCAATCTAATTATTTTCTGGTATATAACACGTTCAGATGTGTCACATATGATAGGGCATCAATGAAGTTGAACTATCTCGTTTACAGGGTTCAGGATTGCAGCAGTTCAGCTTAGGAAAGAATGCTTCTGTGGGTTGAGCTACGGACTGTATGGAGCACTACCAGATACATCGTGCAACAGAATATGCACGGGAGATAGCTCACAGAAATGTGGAGGAATGTGGGCCAACGGAGTGTTTGAGACTGGACTGTAGATCAGGGGAGGTCAAGGTCAAAATCAGGACTGTGAGCTACTGATATGTCACCACTACACATTTTCAGCTTTAGTTTCTCATTGAGGATTTTTAATACATTTGTTAAACAATCATGCCGATTTTCTCTACAACCAGCTTCAGGAATTAAAAAAATACTATCCTTCCTATACTTGCATCATGTTTTCTCTATTGATATAGACCATCTGACATGTTGAAAGAGGCGAGTATTTCTATTCACACACAATATAAGTGTAATATAAATACACCAAGGAACCCAGATCACCCATAGATAAGTGAGAGCACAGGATCATTAATGCTGCACTAGTGCTGCTCCCGTCATGAAAGGGTTAAAGGAAAATCTATGATTTCGTAGACAAAAAAAAACAAATATATTTAATATTAAATAGCTATGTTTTATTTGGCTTATACAGTAATGCCCTAAATAATCGACTCCTTAACCGCAGCAGAATAATGAGTAAATTTTCAGGATTTAATTGGAAATATGGCTTATTGCCATTCGTCGGAAAGCTCTCACTGAGAGCTTTCCGATGAATGGCAACAAGCCATTTTTCCGACTAAATCATGAAAGTTACCCATAATTTTGCTGCGGTTAAGGAGTCGATTATTTAGGGCAGTTACTGTATAACATTTAGGTCAGTGAGGCTTTTATACAGCGGGGTCCCTCATTTAATAACACTTTGCTTGCATCATCTCTATAGGCTATCAACACTGTTAATCAAAGTAAATATGAAAATGAATTAATAACTATAAAGAGGTTCATCTATGATTTCGTAGACAAAATAAACAAATATATTTAATAGCTATGTTTTATTTGGCTTATAGCTCATGCAAATCGAATACACAATGTATAGATACTATCAGCTTAAAATCTTATCGACAACAACACATGTATAACAGATCTGTTTTATAAAATTATGCACCAATGAATCCAAAGCACTATATGACTGTCATACCATAATACTGCAAAATGTAACATGAGCCCAAAGCACTAATGACTGCCCTAACAGTGTACTGTGAAAGCAACACAATCAGCCCAAAGCATGTTATGATTGCCCCAACAACAGACTATCACTGCAAACTTTAACAAAATCAGCCCAAAGCATGTTTTGATTGCCCCAACAACAGACTATCACTGCAAACTTCAACAAAAATCAGCCCAAAACACTATATCATGACTTCTGTAACTATGAAATTCAACAAAATGGGCCCAATTCACTGCATGATAATACTGAACAACATAAGACAATGACCCCAAAAACAATAGATGTATATGATTGCCCTAATAACACACAAGCCTGATTATAGTGTGCCTGTCATTTGCAGAATGAGTTTGCCAGAGGGTGAATTTACAGATGCTATCACGCATAGCAGGCTAGCATCACTAAATTCACCCTCAGTGGACCTCATCTTCTCTGGAAAGTTTCTTTATTATTATCAAATTTCTATAGTAACTTTACATAGATTCTATTTCTTTTTTAGTTTAGTTTCTTTATATCCCCAAATCGGCAGAAGTCACATTGCATAATCGAGGTTCCCAATGGGTGTACATCACAATATTCACCATAATCGAGGTTCCCAATGGGTGTACATCACAATCGAGGTTCCCAATGGGTGTACAGCACAATCGAGGTTCCCAATGGGTGTACAGCACAATATTCACCATAATCGAGGTTCCCAATGGGTGCACATCACAATATTCACCATAATCGAGGTTCCCAATGGGTGTACATCACAATATTCACCATTTGGAAACTTCAATCTGAGTTTATGTCTCCCATAGCAGATGAGGCCTAACGCAGACTGAGGTCCCTAGAGGGTTACCATTTGGTGATGGTAACCAACTATGCAGGATCGCATCACTAAATTCCCCCTCTGTGGACCTCATTCTGCAAATGACAGGCACACTAAACTCAGGCTTGAAAACATACTGTAACAAACAGAACCCAACAAGCTATATGTTATTGTATATGATTGTCCTGGAAAAATACTGCATTTTTAGTAAAAAAACAAACTATTTTTTAATTTATGAAACAAACAATTAGGCAGGACTTTGAAATGATTTTCAACCGGCACAAATATTAGTATGAGTAAAGTAAACAATAATTGTGAATTAAATATGATTTGGGCACATCAATTAAGACAATTTTCAGCCCTAATGTGAAAAAGTACACAGGTCATTTTAACAGTACAATTCGAAGTACTCATTTATTTTACGGACCGGGGTAAATATAGTAGATTAGAGTATCCTGTCTATTATAGTGTTGTTGTTGAGAATGTATATGAATGCTTTTGGGTTAGAATTGGGGTTCTCTTTGTGGATCGATTTGTTTTTAGAGGGTTCAGTTACATGTAATATGGGGTTCTGTTTTTAGAGGGTTCTTTTTCTAGAGAGTTCAGTTGGTAGAGGGTTCAGTTTGTAGAGGGAGTGGATTATAGAGGGGGTGGTTTGATTCAATCTGTGGACTGCTGTTATCTGTGGGGTATTGGTGGGTATTTGTAGGGTATTACTGTGGAATAACTGTGGAGAATAGATCAAATATGAGACAAGAAGCAAAAACATGCATAAAGCTGCAGCATAATGATTGAGTAACAAACACTGGATAAAATATTAAATGCTGAAATCACAGAGCTGCAGTAAGGTAATGAATAAGTACAGTAATGCTCTAATTAATCGACTCTTTAACCACAGCAGAATTATGGGTAACTTTTCAGGATTTAGTCGGAAATATGGCTTGTTGCCATTCATCGGAAAGCTCTCGCCGTATTTCCGACTAAATCCTGAAAAGTTACCCATAATTTTGCTGTGGTTAAGGAGTCGATTAGTTAGAGCATTACTGTAACTTGTTGATAAACATGCGGATCATATTCACTGTATGTTACACTCTACATAATCAATTTCCTCAACCATACTGAAATATAATTTACATTTGCAATTTCATGTTCACCTTAAAGAACAGGTAATAAACATTGGAAGATTCTGTTAAATAAAATTTTTAATGACATCAATATCTGAACAAGGTCTCTGAGGCCCGTTTTATATGCCGTGCCCAAATGGGTCGCGCCAGACTAATTGGTATCAAAATGACCCAAGTCCACGAAAGTTTGACAGGAGCATGATGTACAGTAATGCCCTAAGTAATCGACTCCTTAACAACAGCAGAATTATGGGTAACTTTTTCAGGATTTAGTCCGAAATATGGCTTGTTGAATGGCTCATCAGAATGTCTCTGGCAGAGCCCGGTGTGCCACACATCTCTGGTTCGACACTGTTTTATATGACATGATAGACACAGGTCACGCTAAGATGATTTAGGGAATATCACTCCCTATTTAGGACCCCTTTAGTGAAGATCATGCACACTTTGAAGTGCACAATTCACAGTTTTGGATTATATATTAAACAGCAAATGATATATATGAAGGATTCCAGAGGGGTGGTTGACAAAATTTCAATTCCTTATTTCAACCAACAAACGGCAGCCTTTCCTAGAGTCACTGCAGAGCAGCAGAAGTATTGAAGAAACAAAAGAGGCACATGTTATGTATAGCCCATTGTCAGAGGACACTATCTTGGCATATTTTGTGAACTTCCCTAGAAAAAAGATTATAGCAGACAGCATTTTTTATCAGAAATGAAAATATTATTTTAAATCTATGATTGTCATGAGCCAGCTGGATCAACGTATAATTCAAACACATGTTGGATGTGCCCAAGACACGCTAATGTTGAGCCAGGTGAAGATAGCATGAACTGTGATTGGTGCAACATATAAAACGGGTGTGACATATCTTGCAAATACTAAGTTACGAGTTACGTGTAAGAGATTCTGGTAATATTATGCTTAACATGTTGACTGCCGACTACGAGTTATCTCTTAGGCCAAAAAAATATATAACTGTGTTTCTGGCGACATGCAAGAAAAAAGCTGGGGGGGGGGGGGGTGTGGCTTTTCCTTTTATGTTATTTTTTCCTTTTATTTTCAACTTTGCTCAAAATAAATATGAATACCCCCAGACTGATTCTCCTTGTTTTTAATTACTATAAAAAAACAAAAACTAAGTACATAATATTAGAATATAGTGTAATTTAGTGAATCTAAACCATGAAAAAATAAGTTTGATTCAGCTGTGACCTAATTGAAGTGTGGTATAATTTCCGGTTTGAAAGTACACTCGATATGTCCGTTTTACAGGTCAATGAATCGGTTTACATGGAAAATAAAATGGGATGCATACTAATTTTGCAAAATAAATAAAATGAAAACGGAATAGGGGCTGGCAAGTCACCAGAAACACAGGTCTTTTTTAATTTGGTCTCACTTTTCAAATTTAATTGAATTAGAGATGGCAGTCAATGTGTTAAATATAGTCCAATACAATTATTTAGGTACATTTGCCTCATAAAATATACTGTTCATTTGTTTATTAAAGGGAAAAAAACCCTTGTGTGAATGTTTGAACAAATAATTGCCCAGAAGGATTATAAGTGCCAACAGGCCTAGGTATGAAGTTAATTTCACAACTCATTATAGTTAATTCACCGGAATACCATTATATATATAAATATATAAAGACTAAAAGAATTATGATGAAATATAAATTGGTCAATATATTTGGCAACATATTCTGGAAGATTGAAATGCAACAGATGACTAATATTTTAAAACAATAACAACAGTTATGTTATAATTTACTCTCAAAATAAAACAACATACCACTATAATAGTGTGGTGCGCATACTCGTCTGTACAGTATGTTCAAAAACATGACAACAATACTGTTAAATAAAAGATGAAATGCCCACTGTATGTGGTGACATAATGTAAGCCGACTATAACACAATTATCTACAGCCAGATATAGTAAGATAGGACTTTAATGTCTCAATTTCATTTGTTCAATTCCTTCAAAGACGCCAGACCAAGTCTTCTCGGTTCAACAGCCAGGGATATCAGTTGAGTTGAGGCTGTTTTGGACCGAGTCTTGCCCCGTTGCTCTTCTATAACAGACTTTCATTCAAGACACACTACATGTACACAATTTTATAATTTCACCCATACAGAGCCCCAGACAAACATGAGCAGATGACACTCTTCTATGTGCTTCTATATATGTGTGGGGCTCCCTGCAGGGTAATGGATGTTTTTTTATTTTATGTCCTAAAAATTGTAAGAAACATTTATTTAAAAAACATGATAAAAAATTGTTAAGCCAATGCATTCTCTTATATATGCGAGGCGACATATGGTCGACTCGCATATATAAGAGAATGCATTGGCACAGGGTAAAAAATCAACATGTGAAGCCCGGGCATTCACATAAACCCCTGAATGTGATTAATCATCTGACATGTCCGTGATTAATAATTCAAAATGATATATCATTTATCATGAGAGAAAAAGGTAAAGTGATGATACGATCCTTTCATGTATTGTTTACATGCATTTTCTGATAGCGCGACAGATCAAAATTCTCTGAAAAACAATCTTTGTTTACTTATAAATCTCGTTGATTTGACATTTAATGGACATCTGACATGCATGTTTGATATCAATTAACATACATGCGAAAGGCTATATGCAAAGCTTTCTTTTGACCTAATCTGAAGACACACAAGCAAGATAACTCTCACCCACAATTCTGAGCGTAAAGTCCTTTATAGAAGAGTAATGGAATGTGACTGTCCAAAAACAGCATCATTTCAAGCAATATCCCAAGCTGTTGTGGACCGAGAAGACTTGTTTCACAAAGATGCAAACTAAATAGTTGTCAGCACTACGTAATTTTTTTTCCCGGTTAACTAATACAGGTAAGTGGTTGCCTGACAAGGTGACACATCTGCCCGAGTCAACGAAAATCACACCTAGCCCTCCGGAATGACAATAAATAGTCAGAATGGAGCACTGGCTGACGGACCATATGTCAAAAGAAAGTCTGCTAGGCATATTAAAGAAGAATCGAGGCTAAATACGATGATGACCAAGGTCCCAATTTCTCAGACAAATTGCTCCTCATTCTAATGACATGAATTTTGAGGTGGAAGCTGGATCCTACAGCGGTTTAATGGAATTTTGAAAATAGTTTTAGAACATACCCACAAAAACAAGATTTTATTTTATGCCAAAAGTAGAATTTAGACATTTTTGGAAATTACTCCCAAGGAGTTAAAAAGATGCCAAAATGTGTGGATAAGATCATCATTAGTTGCCGATTGCTGACTAAGCGCATGTCACATTATGTTTCGACTCGTTAACTCGGCATCAGTGCCAAGCAGTTAATTCTAACAATTTCCAAAAAAATAATGTCATGTTTTTAAACAGCTTGCACTGTATACAGGAAGCATGTTATTGTCTTGGTCATTTTGATATTAGTTCAGGCTACACATATTCTGGTTAGTATCTGTCTCTCTAATAATAGTCCGAGATTACTCAACGCTAACAAATGAGACATAAACAGAGAAATAGGAAAAAATTGTACATTAGAGAAACGCTGATGACTTGGTTACTGGAACTTCAGAATAATGTGCCTTCGCACACAGATCGCTACTTGCTCTCACATCGTGTAAACGCAACTTTTGCTATGCTATAAAGTATGGATGCAAGTTGGTCCGTCATTTTTTTTTTATAATTTACATTCAAATATTAACATACTTGTTTTCGACTGTATAATTAGGGGATAACGGTGTGGTGTTTTGTGATTTTGGAAAGGTACAGGTCGAATATACTGTGGCAAATTTAGTTAATGGGTGACGGTGGAACCCATTAATGGGTATTATGTATGGAATGATTTCGTTCCACACAAACTATCAAACCAACTTGCATCCATACTATGTAGAACGCAACTAAATCACCATCTAATTCTAAAGTATGACTTGTTGAGTAAAGTATCTTTCACATTCAAGTGGTCTCAGTTGATAATGAAGAGCATCCTCGGACCTCACTAATATACACACTATGACTCATATATACGCTAAAATTCTCTCTCTCTCTCATCACTAAGCAACTTTAATACACACGCTACGACCAAGCCTGAGTTTAGAGTGCCTGTCATTTACAGAATGAGGTCCCCCAGAGGGTGAATTTAGTGACACTATTCCACATAGCAGGCTAGCATCACCAAATTCACCATCTGGGGACCTCATTCTGCATGGCCTCATCTGCTATGGGAGACAGACTCAGAGTGAAGTTACCAAATCGTGAATATTTTGATGTACATCCAGTGGAAACCTAGATTATGCAATGTGTCATCTTCCAATTAGGAGATATAGAGAAACTAAAATAAAACAGAAATAAAATCTAAATAAAGAAGTTTCTATAGAAATTTGATAATAAAGAAACTTTCCAGAAGATGAGGCCTAAGCAGAATGAGGTCCCCATAGTGGGTGAATTTAGTGATGCTAGCCCACAATGCGGGAGGGCGTCACTAAATTCACCTTCTGGCAAGCCTGCAAATAGCGTGTCTGTCATTAGCAGAATGAGGTCCCCAGAGGGTGAATTTAGTGATGCTATCCCGCACAGCGGGCTAGCATCACCAAATTCACCCTCTGGAGACCTCATTCTGCTTAGGCTTCATCTTCTGGGAAGTATCTATAGTATCAAATTAAGATTGTTTTAGTTACATTTCCCTTCTAGGAAGTTTCTAGATCCCCTAATTTGCAGAAGATAAAATTCATAATTGAGGTGCCCAATGGGTGAACATCACCAACTTCAACTGGGGAACTTCAATTTGATCCTAGGTCTGCCATATCAGTTGAGGGCCTAAGCAGAATGAGGTCCCCAGAGGGTGAATTTAGTGATGCTAACCCGCTATGCGGGGTAGCGTCACTAAATTCACCCTCTGGGGACCTCATTCTGCAAATGACAGGCGCCTTATTCTCAGGCTTGACTACGACTCTCTCTCTCTCGCCACTAAGCAGCGTTTAATTTCATCGTTCCTCTAATCCAGGCATTGAGAACTGAGATGAGAAGGTTTCGACTTCGTCTCTCAAAGACTTGATTTTAGCACCGGTGTCTGCATCCTCCAACACAAACGATTTGAAATCTTTGAGTGTCTCTGTGAAATAAATATAATAGAAACGTCATAATACATGTTAGATCATGCCATGAATCTCAACTCTGGCTAACGCCCGTAGAGATCATGTTCCACCAGTAAAAAACTTTAAGAACTTTTTGACAGGGAACATTATAAAATCAAACAAGGGGTACGCATCTAAGATGCTTTTGTCGAGTTTTTTGGCAGTCGAACCAAACTTCTGCCAATAAGGTGGACAACTCCGGGAAAAAAAAGTTGGACGGTGGTATATTATTGCAATAGACCTATATACCAAATATCAATTGAATCCGTTAATATTTCATTGAGTTATCGCACTAACGGTGATAAAAAAATTATTAAAATAGACAAACTATAAAGACCCATAACTCCGGAAACAAAATTCCAAGACCAAGAAGAACATGGAGAAATAGATACTCTTTGTTCTTATATTAATTATACCCAACTATTCAATCCACCTGTCCGTCCATCTGTTTGTGTGTCAAGGCATTCGTCTGTCCATCTGTCATTTCAGGTCATAACTTGAACAGCAGCGCTTGGATCTCAATGACATTGGGTATGGATGTTCATTACTATGAGGACATTCAATGGAGTGTTCAATAGTTTTGTTCAGATTTTCCGTTCTAGAGTTATTCATCTTTGTTTATCTCGAAATGTTGGCTTTTTGTCCGTCCGATGTCAAGAAGACGACATTAACCCTTTCAGTGCCAGGTCCGATTTTTGTATCAACCCATATACCATATACAATTTTTCATCATTTGTTATTATTTTTTACAATTTTAATAATTTTTTCTTGTATTCTTTAACAGACTTATTTTGTAGGTTTAGTGCCAGGGAATCTTACGTTTTTCATGGGCATCAAAATTATTACTATGAATACTTGGTGATAGTTTTGAGTTATAACATGCCCCTAATGTTTTATCCAGTTTGTTTTTAAATTCGCTATAGCATGATTAAGCATACCCAAAAAAAATTCAACCAAAAAAAACAAAACATTTTTTTTAGGGCCGATTTTACAGACCGTAAATTAGGGCCGATGATATCGGCCCCTGGCTCTGAAAGGGTTAATTTAGATTATGTCATATTTGGTTTCGAACATATTTTTCAAAATAATTACATTTGTTACGTTATGTAACTGGAACCCTGACTACATCATTAACTTACTAGTTTTGGAATGAGCTTCTACAGCTATCTGGACGCCTCGGTCTATAAAGGCGACAACTTTCCCAAAACACTCCTCCTTCAGCCCTCTCGTGGTCAATGCCGGCGATCCTGATAAGAGAAGCAGAACAATGTTAGTATAAAGTATATATTCTCGTGTCGTGAACCTGATGAGAGAAGTAGATAGTAGTAAGGCCGTGCAAACTTTATTTCTTGTTTCTCAAAACAGAAACAAATTGGAAAAGCAAGCATGCACATTTTTTAATTTAATTTTTTATTTCTGGGGCACACCTCAACAAAGCATTCAAGTCTGAGTTTAGTGTGTCAGTCATTTGCAGAATGAGGTCCCCAGAGGGTGAATTTAGTGACGCTATCCCACATAATGCTAGCATCAATAAATTCACCCTCTAGATACCTCAATCCGCTTAGGCCTCATCTTCAAATTTCTATAAAAACTATTTCTTTTTCAGTTTAGTTTCTCTATATCCCCAATTGGCAAGACGATACATTGCATAATTGAGTTTCCCAATGGGTGTACATCACAATATTCACCATTTTGGGAACTTCAATCTGAGTCTGTGTCTCCCATAGCAGATGAGGCGATGCAGAATGAGGTCCCCAGAGGGTGAATTTGGTGATGCTAGCCCACTATGTGGGATAGCGTCACTAAATTCACCCTCTGGGGACCTCATTCTGCAAATGACAGATACACTAAACTCAGGCTTGCTAGCATTCCACTCCATATCAACTCCGGGTCTCAAATTAAGTGATTTATTTCGTCCCAAAATCATCCATTTTCATGTTTTATTAACAGATGTTTGAACATAGTTACCAATTACAATAATTAGTTGGGAATGGGTCTTTTCCATCTCACGTCCGTGCATGTTTGTATGAAATACGCCGTTATTATTTCGTATCATGAGACAAACCTAACAATATTAATGTAATACATTGACGGTCAGTTCTTGTTTAGAAATGCTTAATCATCAATATGGAACAAAAGTGTTAAAAAAACTCCCATGTTAATAGGCCACTAGGATGCATGTTAATAGGCCACTAGGTTGCATGTTAATAGGCCACTAGGATGCATGTTAATAGGCCACTAGGTTGCATGTTAATAGGCCACTAGGTTGCATGTTAATAGGCCACTAGGTTGCATGTTAATAGGCCACTAGGATGCATGTTAATAGGCCACTAGGTTGCATGTTAATAGGCCACTAGGTTGCATGTTAATAGGCCACTAGGTTGCATGTTAATAGGCCACTAGGATGCATGTTAATAGGCCACTAGGATGCATGTTAATAGGCCACTAGGTTGCATGTTAATAGGCCACTAGGTTGCATGTTAATAGGCCACTAGGTTGCATGTTAATAGGCCACTAGGTTGCATGTTAATAGGCCACTAGGTTGCATGTTAATAGGCCACTAGGTTGCATGTTAATAGGCCACTAGGTTGCATGTTAATAGGCCACTAGGATGCATGTTAATAGGCCACTAGGTTGCATGTTAATAGGCCACTAGGATGCATGTTAATAGGCCACTAGGTTGCATGTTAATAGGCCACTAGGTTGCATGTTAATAGGCCACTAGGTTGGATGTTAATAGGCCACTAGGTTGTATGTTAATAGGCCACTAGGATGCATGTTAATAGGCCACTAGGTTGCATGTTAATAGGCCACTAGGTTGCATGTTAATAGGCCACTAGGTTGTATGTTAATAGGCCACTAGGATGCATGTTAATAGGCCACTAGGTTGTATGTTAATAGGCCACTAGGTTGTATGTTAATAGGCCACTAGGTTGTATGTTAATAGGCCACTAGGATGCATGTTAATAGGCCACTAGGTTGCATGTTAATAGGCCACTAGGTTGCATGTTAATAGGCCACTAGGTTGTATGTTAATAGGCCACTAGGTTGTATGTTAATAGGCCACTAGGTTGTATGTTAATAGGCCACTAGGTTGTATGTTAATAGGCCACTAGGTTGTATGTTAATAGGTCACTAGGTTGTATGTTAATAGGCCACTAGGTTGTATGTTAATAGGCCACTAGGTTGTATGTTAATAGGCCACTAGGTTGTATGTTAATAGGCCACTAGGTTGTATGTTAATAGGTCACTAGGTTGTATGTTAATAGGCCACTAGGTTGTATGTTAATAGGCCACTAGGTTGTATGTTAATAGGCCACTAGGTTGTATGTTAATAGGTCACTAGGTTGTAGCCAAATAGCGTTGAAAGGGTTAATACACTATAGCTTTGGTACGAATATGTTTGGCATAAATTTATTAGATATCAATTTTTAATTGCCAGGTTAATGTCACCGGTGGTGAAGGCCTTGCATTGTTCCCAGTATACGGAAACGCGCCCGTTGAAGTTAAACGACTCACTATTCAAGACTCAGCAGATAGTTCGGATGCATAACTTGCCGGAATATAATACTCAGCAGATAGACTATTAGCAGGTTGGAAGCAATGAAGGAATAGAATAAAGGCGCAATGTGTTAGTTCTAAAAATCAAGCTAAATTATAATAAACATAGATGCTTTGAAAAAAATGGAGTGATGATATATATATTTTACGACATGAAGATAGAATCAGTGGGCATGATTAAATTATCGGTAGTCATTTTTCGTAACCTAACCGCAGCAACGTAACCAGCGGACTCCAAAGCATGTGTTCTAGCGACGACGGGTATGATCACTTTCTCAGTTCATCTACTGTGTCTGCAGGTTGGAGCTAGCGTGCAACGTGCAGAGCCGTGTGTGCTCGTTCAGAATCCGGAGCATTTCAGTAAAAACGAAATAAAGTGTACATGTACTAATTATTATTAAAATAATATTTAATTATTCCTCATTCCGCGACCGCACTTCTCCGTGCAGGTATCAAATATACACATCCGGAAATTATACTTTTCCTATAGCGACCGGAACTGTGACCTTTGAACTTCGCGCCAGTTTGGAACACATCAACCCTGCACATTGAATGTTAGCTCCGGCCTACAGACATACTGACATCCAACTTTTAGTGTTAGATCGGTCCGAGTGTGTATTCTCGCTAGAATTTCAAATAAAGGTGACAACTATTTAAATTTCTTAGCACTGTCCCAACAAAATTGAGAAGTAAACATCTTTATACATATGGAATATGTCCTGTGGTATGACAGAAGGGGAAAAATTGGCTGGGGGGGGACCCTTAAAGGGACCCCCTGCCCTACTAGCGGAAAGCCTGAGATTATCCAACTATTGCTCCATACATGCCATACCTAGTCGTAGGCATCATCCCCTGATGTTCCTGTTGCCAGTTATGTCACTATGACGGGAGCTCGTTGGTGCAGCATTAATGATCCTGTGCCAGTGCATTCTCTTAACAGAGTCTTACAAGGTCAAGGTAAATATTGTTAGGCCATTGTATTCTCTGATATATGCGAGGCTCCATATGGGAGACTCACATATATAAGAGAATGCATTGGCTCAGGGTTCTCGCAAAATTTCAGGAAGCTCCATTTATCGAAGGGTTTAACAAACTTAATTTCAATGCTGTGGACTTGATTTTCAAGGGTTTCCGCAAAAACATCAATCTCCAGTCATGGAAGTGATAACCCTTTACCCAACAAACCGGCCAAATAAAGCTTCAATAGCCTAAAATATCTTCGGTCTGTCTCAATAGAACCATACAAATATGGATATCATTGGAACCGGCTCATTGACCACATTGTGATAGTTACAGTTATACCCTGTGCCAATGCATTCTCTTATATATGCGAGTCGACCATAGGTCGCCTCGCATATATAAGAGAATGCATTGGCCTAAAAAAAATCTTTTTTTTAACACTTTTTACCATTTTTTCTTACATTCTTTAACAATTTTATAATTTTTAATGTGTTAAGCCAATGCATTCTCTTATATATGCGAGGCGACCCATGGTCGACTCGCATATATAAGAGAATGCATTGGCACAGGGCCCTTCTGTTGGGTAAAGTGTTAACTAGTCGCAGTCCTCATTGTGAGTTGTCACTTGAGAACTCTTAACTAGTCATAGTCCTTGTCCTCTGACATTCTTATACACCCCACCTGGAATCAGCTTAGCCGTCCATCCGTCCGTCTGCACATGGACGCAACGTTGTATACCTTCATTTTTCAGTCAAATGGTTTTAAACTCAGCACAGATATTTACTACCAAGGAAACCTGCAATACACCTGCGAATACGAGGTCTGTCCAACTTTTTAGTGGAGTTATCCCCCTTTTTCGCAACATTCATAATTTTGTCTGAACTTGTATTCCTATATTTTCATATCATTTTGTTTTCAACTTGGCACAGGTATATTAATATGGCAACCCTTAAAGATGGATAATCCGAATTAACGCTCCCAAATTACTATTTCTTTGGCTTCAGGGGTAAAAATATTTTATACGAGTCGAGAAACCCACCCATCAAAGCTCAGAGTGATCAGATATCGATTTTTAAAATTTGTTATTTTGGGGCAATTTTCTACTACAGTTAACAGTGGTTAGCATTATATTTTGGAAATTAATTGATTCTGATAACTGAAGCGGCATTTCAATAAATGATGTTGTTGTTGGAATCTGATGATATGGGGACCATAAAATTGGATTGAGTACCTTTAATGTAGCCCAAATGCACTGCAGGGGAATCCTTAGTCCCATTGGATCAGACACACCTCGTTATTAATGGTTACATAACTCAAGCAACTTACCTAGTCGAAGTCCTCCTGGGTACAGAGCACTCTTATCTCCCGGGACGGTGTTTTTATTGACGGTTATTTTACATAACTCCAGTACTCTTTCCGCTCTGGCTCCATCTGTCCCCTTTAGTCTCATGTTGACAACAACCAGATGGTTCTCCGTTCCATCTGAAGAAGAGAGTTAAATAGGGTTGATCATTAAATAGTAAGAGTTGAAATCGCAAGAGCTAATGGCGAAAAATAAAGAGTGAGGTTCTCCTAAACCAACCATCTCAGAGCCCCGACTGAGAACATGTTACGGGTGTTCCAAATAATTTACAGGGCAACAACTCTACAAGTTAAAAGTTTGAAACCAGGTTTTGCAAAATATCAAATGAACAAGAATCACACCAGAGATTGGGGTCAAATATTGCGGTAGCTGTATGTAAACATTGGCTTAGATTGAAAATGCATTAATTGTAACTGCAATAATACACTTTGTAACACTGTCGGGGAAGTCTGACATACTAAATATTCCTCCGGACCCCGACCTCGCTGAAGTTATTGTGCTATAGCAATAAAAATTCACAAAAATGAACTAATTAAGGGCCATAACTAAAATATGCGGACCTGGCCAGTTTTCAAATTTGATCAAGATATTGTTAAGAAAGTCTCATATACTGAATATCAACATAGTTAGGTTGATATTTGTTAAAATTATTTCGTTTTTGTGATCAAAATTCCCGAAATAGAACCAATTAAGGGACCTAACTCAGCCCAAAGTAGGCGGTCCTGGCCAATTTTCGAACTTGATCAAGACATTGTTGAGTAAGTCTCATAGACTAAATATCAACAAAGTCAGTTTAGATTTGTAATGTCCGGGAAAGCGATATTACCAAAATCAGTGTTCATGCCAATTTATATATTTTTTTGGCCTAATTAAATCCTCACTTTTAGGGGTCACAATTCAATGAATACAGTTTTAACAATCTATATATTTATAACTAGCCGATGTGCCCGACTTCGTCCGGGCTATTCAGGGGATTTCTTTGTGATCGCAGAATATACAGCGTCTGGACAAACTATTGTTCGATCGGTCGAGAAACATGCCAATATGAGCATATATGAGCGAGGTCAAGGACACGGTCAACGTGAAATTGGAACAGCCCATATTGTTCCAGGGATCAAAGTAGGCCTACATACCAAACTCGAGTTGGATCGGTTGAGGTCCAGAAACACGCCTATATGAGCTTATATGAGCGATGTCAAGGTCAAGGACACGGTCGCACGTAAAATTGGCCCCGCCCATGTTGTTCCCGGTATCAAAGTAGGCCTACATACCAAATTTGAGTTGGATCGGTCAAGCAGTTTTCGAGTCTATAACACACACACACACACACACAGACAGAAATTCCAAAATATTTAGTAGATAACATAAATTCACTTAACTGTGTGAAATAACTCAATGTCGCTGACACCGGTGTTCGCCAACTGATGAGCTGTGTTGGTTCCACAGCTATTTTCGCCAAGATAAATACTGTTTTTATTATTATAGAGAGGTGATAACTGTTGAATGTCTATTGTTGGATTAAATCCTTTAGGATGTGAAGCCAGGTTGTTGTTATTTTGATCTGAAATGGCCATTAGTTGGAAATTTGCGAACCTCAAGGGGCGTCAGGTTAGATATTTAACCTCAAGGGGGCGTCAGGTTAGAGATATTTAACCTCAAGGGGGTGTCAGGTTAGATATTTAACCTCAGGGGGGCGTCAGGTTAGATATTTAACCTCAAGGGGGCGTCAGGTTAGATATTTAACCTCAAGGGGGGCGTCAAGTTAGATATTTAACCTCAAGGGGGGGTCAGGTTAGATATTTCCAACAGTTGGAAAGCTTGAGTCACAAGATGGAAAATTCCAACCAAAGGGGGAGGGGGAAATTACAAAGGGGGAGGGGGAAATTACAAAGGGGGAGGGGGAAATTTAAATGGGGAGGGGGAAATTACAAAGGGGCAGGGGCAAATTACAAAGGGGGAGGGGCAAATTACAAATGGGGAGGGGGAAATTAAGGGGGAGGGGGAAATTACAACCAAAGGGGGGAGGGGAAATTACAAAGGGGGGAGGGGGGAAATTACAAAGGGGGAGGGGGAAATTACAAAGGGGGGAGGGGGAAATTACAAAGGGGAAGGGGGAAATTACAAATGGGGAGGGGGGAAATTACAAATGGGGAGGGGGGGGGGGAATTACAAATGGGGAGGGGGAAATTACAAATAGGGAGGGGGAAAAGGGGAAATTACAAATGGGGAGGGGGAAAGGGGGAAATTACAACCAAAGGGGGAGGGGGAAATTACAAAGGGGGAGGGGGAAATTACAAAGGGGGAGGGGGAAATTACAAAGGGGGGAGGGGGGAAAATTACAAATGGGGAGGGGGAAATTACAAATGGAAATTACAAAGGGGGAGGGGGAGATTACAAAGGGGGAGGGGGACATTACAAAGGGGGAGGGGGAAATTACAAAGGGGGAGGGGGGAAATTACAAAGGGGGAGGGGGATATTACAAATTCACCCACCCAACGGGGACCCAATAGCCATGTGCCTGCTGAGAACGTCATTGTTTACCTGTGATGCCCCCCTCCCCATGCCATCCCTGATGAGAACGTCAGTATGTTTACCTGTGATCCCCCCCATGACCCTGATGAGAATGTCAGTATGTTTACCTCCAATGCCGTCCCTGATGAGAACGTCTGTATGTTTACCTGCGATCCCCCCACGACCCTGATGAGAATGTCCGTATGTTTACCTGTGATGCCCCCCCCCCCCACGTCCCTGATAAGAATGTCAGTATGTTTACCTGTGATGCCCCCCCCCATGACCCTGATGAGAATGTCAGTATTTTACCTCCAATGCCGTCCCTGATGAGAACGTCTGTATGTTTACCTGCGATCCCCCCCACGACCCCTGATGAGAATGTCAGTATGTTTACCTGCGACCCCCCCCCCCCCCCCCCCCCCCCCCCCCCCCCATGACCCTGTTGAGAATGTCCGTATGTTTACCTGCGATTCCCCCCGACCCTGATGAGAATGTCAGTATGTTTACCTGCGACCAGTTTATATCCCTTACTCATCAGACCGTCAGCCAGAGCTCTAGCGTTCTTCAATACTTGCTGCTGATACTCTTTGAATTCAGATGACTGAGCCTGTAAAGAGAAAAGCTTGATTAAAATTTACCAAAAGAAGCTATAAGCGATATTTTAAATATAGATTTGTACTTTATACAGGCCTGTAGGATTCAAAAATGGGCATCGGGCAACTCATTGAGGTACCGTAATAA